>CAUJNA010000522.1:5000-10000 GCA_963377175.1 Effrenium voratum | reverse complement strand
AAGCGTTGAGCCAAGTGGTTAAGCGAAGGAAGCAACAATTTCTGCAGGGGCATTCCCGGCTAGTACTCAGAAAAGTCAACACCAGCCGTGGATGGATAGACCAGCTGGCAAGAGCCTTGAATTGGTTGAATGTGGCTGGAAAGGCGAGGCTTCTCGGACTATCAAGTTGGAAGATCCACAGAGGCGTGTGTGAAAGTTGTGACAAGTGGAAAGACATGTCGCAATGCATCCAGACTCATTAAAAGAGAACCACTCACTGTACAGCTGCAGTCAGAAAATCCTGAACTTTGTCAGCCACCTTCTGTCCTCTTGTCAAGCAATGCAGGTGGGGTGATCCTGTGAAGCACTACTGTGCCGTGGCGACAGTCCGCATCGCTGGCCAGGCCACTTGTCAATGTCTTACACGCATCGCATTTGTACTCCGGCACTCGAGGCCATCGCAGCGACAAATAACGTGTCCCCGAGAAAGGCCGATTTCTAGTTGCCAAATCAAACCGGTTTTCGCCCATAGAATTCTACCTTCGGCAGCCATGCGAGGTGTTGGCAATCTTTGACACTGGGACCACCGGCGCCTCCATGACCCGAGGTGCAAGAGCTAAATGCTGCTGACACACCTGGAGTTGCGGTTGTGCTGCAGGCTTGTACGACGCATACTTGCAGTTGGCGAAGCACAACTCAAGCTCGGGCATGTCTTGGTCACAGGCTTTGGGATTGTCAGTGGGCATGCCTCATTTCTCCCCTCGCGCTTTTCCGAAGGCTCGACGGATGGAAGTAGTCTTCGATTCCGATGTTACCTTCGAGATGCGGGCAACTTAGGAGCAATGTGGAACTCGACCGATTGCGACGAGAAGACACGCCCAGGCAGCGCGGCAAGCACAGCGCCTACGGCATTGGCCTCGACCTTGTCACTCCGATCGATGAGATGGCTTGGGCACAGGCCTCTGAACCTGTTTGCTCAGTCTGCTTTGACTGAAGTCTGGGTCAACTTGTCAACTATTGAGATTTCAGATTGCGTGTTTTCGAGTAACAAGCAGAGGCTGGGGTTGGTCCATCTGAGTCCATCGCCAACTACAAGGTGCAGCTGGTTTCATTTCGTTTCCAGGTATTCGATGATGCGTAGATGCACATGCAAGTTTGCCAAGCATAGGCAGTATGGGGTGTCATGTGTCCAGTCATTGTCAGTTCTTTTGGTCAGTGACGATTAACAGTGGGCTCTGTAAGCAGTAAGCAGCTCATCCATGCGCAGTCCAGGTTCCTGGGGGTGCGCATGACGAGCGCCCCTTCGAGGCCTAGCTGGCACGAACATTGGAGCTTTCAGAACAACGATTGTTCTTACTCTGCGTAATGTCCTCGTCCGCGCCGCTCTCTCCTCCTTCTGCTCCTCCTCCGCCGCCTCCTTCACTTTTACTCAACTTACATTTGAACATATTCACTTAACTTACGCTCACTGACTGCTCTCACTCTGACTCACGAAAGTTACACACTTACTCTCTCTCACTCCACTTACACATACTTGATACTTGCTTGCAACCGCTGTTACTCTCACTCACTCAACTTATATGCTCTCACTACCTGCTGCAGGGTGCCAGGGCACGGGTGCAGGGTGCCACTCGCTCAACCTACTCTCACTCGCCAGCTTTCAGCCACTCTCCCTCTCACTCTCACTCGCTCAACTTACACTCACTGCCTTACACAGACTTACTTTCATGCGTTTAACTTACACTCCCTCGGGCTTTGCGTAGAAAGCACGGTATTTTAGACTAGTTGGTTCGAAGCGGCCGGCTTGTGCGGCGGGTCTCATTTCATTGCAGGCGCAACACTCTAGACGCTCCAGGCGGTCGGCTTGGGCGGGGGGTCTGTGGCAGGCGGTGCCTTGGACACGCTCGGCCGTCGATTTGCTGACAGGTTCGAACCGCCAAGGCTCGATTAGCGTGGCTGGCGCAGCGCTTTAGACTGCTTGGCTCAGAACGATTGGGGCAGGCGCAGCGGTTTGGACACGTGGGGGCTCGATTTCTTGACAGGCGCAGTGCTTTGGACACGCTGGGACTTGATTGCGTGACAGACAGGGTACTTTTCTGATTGGTTCGGTGGCCGGGCTCTTCGTGGTGCTGAGCGAGCTGGGCGCCGTGGGACACGCGCTGGTGGCAAGCGAGGTACTTTGCAAGATGGCTTGCGCGGCAGGCGCCTGACTTTGCGCGGGCCTTTGTTGCTTTGCATGGCAAGCGCACTTTCTCTCGCTCACTCAGCCTACATTTGCTGACTATTTGTAACTATATTAGCAATTCTCACTCTGACTCACTAACTTGCGCATACTTACTCACTTACTCTGACGCGCTTAATTTGCGCCCGCTGACTTACACATAGCACGTACTTACTCTCACTCACTTAACTCACGCTCCCAGCTTCACTCACTCAACTCACACGCCTCACTTACACATACTGACTCTCCCTCACTCAACTCACGCGCACGACCTTCACACCATTCTTGCCTCACTCACTCAACTTGCACTTAGCTCGCACTGTCTTTTGCTCACTCAACTTACACGCCTCACTTACACGTACTGACTCTCACTCACTCAACTCACGCTCGCTGACCTTCTCACCATTCTCGCCTCACTCACTCAACTTTCACACACGCACACGCACACCACACACACACACACACACTTAACTCTCCCTCGCTCAACTACACTCGCACAAGTAACTAGGGTTATTGTGAACGCTTCGAGTTGCCCGCCTCGGCCAGTCGCCTTGAAGTCTTGTGTTTTTTAAAGTGCGTGAGTCGGCGCCGAAATGCGTGAGCTGGTTTCCAAGGCAGAGGGTGGAGCTACAGAAAGCACATTTCCAGAAAATTTGACTGGTCTGGGGGGAATTTTGCCGGTTTCTGTTGGACCTGTTTTGAGAGGGGATGTGACAAGTTTTGAGAGGCGTTGCTTCTGTTCGGGATGAGGGGGCTTGTGGACCGGCTTCTAGCGGAGCTGGACTGGTTCGGGTTTTGGAGGATCCCGAAGAGGTTCGGAGGGGCTGACCGCTTCCCGGCCCTGGGGGCCAAGGCGAATTGGGCCTTAAATTTGTCCCGCGCACGGTTTTTGGGTTTCTCAAAAGCCCGCCTGCGAGCCAGCAGCTCCAGGAAAGCTGCAGATGACAAACGTCGTTCCTGCGCCTGTGAAATGGGGTTTCTGATTTTCTTCGGCACGCGCGAGGCCCAGGTCCGAATGGCGACGTTTCGCGTCCGCGCGGGGCCAAGCGCGAAGCAACGGAACAGCAAAGTGAAAATCAAGGAAAACCAATGGAGCCTGAAGTCCAAGCGCAACCCCTCTTAGGAGTAGATTTTTTCACAGATGATGGGTTTTAGCTTTGGGGGGAAGGTCCGCGAAGGCACTTGTGTGGGTGAGATTCTGATGGTCAACAATAAAGACTCAAGGACATATACAAATTACGAAAAGACAAAGATAAAAGGGATGAAGGGGATGGCATGAGGAAGAGAACAGAAACATGCCATCATATCCCCTTCCTTTCCCTTCATATTCCTTCTCCATTCTATTTTCATACTTTAATAATTTGGAGAAGGAATAGACGGGAAAGAGTGGCCACATACTAACTCCTTGCTACGGCCTGAGTCGCTTTCAGATGGCTGCCGCAAGCTGCAAGAAGATTACAGTCAGACTACCGGAAGACTATGGGCAGATGACAGGAAGACGACCGGAAGAGCTCCGTGCGTTTCAGGCCCGGTTTTTCTCGCGATGCCTCTGCGAAGCCTCCGCGAGGCCACTGCGGTCCAACTTCCATGCTCCGCCCCTTTGAGGGCCGGTTATCATGTCCCCTAGCGCTGAGGTCTCCTGCCGCCTTTTATCGCCCCCTAGCGCGTAGGCGCAACTTGAGTCAAGTAAAGGGGTTGGGGTTACGCAGAAATGGGAAACAGCCATGCTGTCAGAAGGTGATCGAGCCACAGATCTTCAAAGGTTACAGGATCTTGTGTTTGGCGCAAACGAGGCTGATAACGGAGTGGATTTCCACGCCACGCAGGCCTTTGAGCGAGCCCACATCCCCCCAGACCTTGCGCTCGACACAAGCCCAAGCCATGCTTAAACGCGGAAATGCAGGCGACGAAAGTGTGGAAACGAAGTTTGCCAGGTCATTGTTTTTTGTTACCGAAGAAGGGAAGATGGTTTTGTGCAAAATAATGTTGTAAGTGTTTCCGCGGTGGCCTTTCACAAAAAGGACCTAAGCGGATAAGGCGTCGAGTTCCGAGAACGGAAGGGACGAAGTCGTCCCTGGCATCCATTTTTGCAAGCAAAGACTACGTGCAAACTTCGGGACCTCAAGCAGGATCGGGAAAACCAATGGGATGCCCACTCTTGGGCTGAAGCGCCCCACGCCCACCACACCTTGTCCACTCCAGCACAGGGCGCTCGTAACATCAAAAGTAAAGAAACAGCAAAACTTGGAAACACTAGGCGCAAGACGGGAAACTCGGAAAGACTGGCCAGTGCAAACGTGGAAGAACTGACTGGAACGACTCGGCGAAGCGAACATAACCAGCAAAACTGCACGGAAAAACTTGGCAAAACTTGGCGGATTCGGAAAAGTTTGCGGGCAAAGCTCGGCAAACCTGGGCGGAAAATCTCGCAATACCTGGCCGCAAGCAAATCGGACACACGGGCCCGAGTCGGCCCCCCAATTTCGTGCATGTTTGCCACGGATCTGTGATTGCAGGATGTTATGCTGATGGGCGGCAGACTCAGACTTCCAACGAATCTCATGTCGAAGTGAGCCGGCAGACTCCCAGGACTTGGCTTTTTGGTGGGCAAGAAACTGGCTGTGGACACCGTGCGAGATGAGTTGACGGTCACCGCCTGACACCAGAGGGCCAAAATGATGTGTGCCTATTTTGGAGTTCTCACCCTGTTCCGCTTTGCATCGCTTTGCCAAGTGTTGGGCAAATCTCACGCCACAGGAGCACTGCGCCAGTGACAAATATTGGTTTGATTGAACAAGTC
>CAUJNA010000521.1:175000-208024 GCA_963377175.1 Effrenium voratum | reverse complement strand
CTTGATTTTTTGGCCACCTTGACCGACTCATGATCTCAAACAGAATGCAGCATGCGTGTTTTGAATAGCTCATGTTTGCTGTGCGATCATTCAAATAGTTTGGTTTGTTTGAATCCAACACATTGCTGTGCGGATGTCCCTTTTAAGGTGAGAGCTGGGATTCACTGTTTGACAACCAATGGACAAGCATTTATGGCTGCACAGATGAAATGAGCCCAGTGTTTGAAGTAAGCAGTGGAGTTGTTTTGCAAGCTTGAGAACGGATGCGAGATCAGTTTGTGTACTGATGAAATTGATATGTTTCACCTCATACGCGGCAGCACTTGAAAGCACTTAGGAATCTCTTGTGGGGCTGAAAGGGAAGCATGAGCCATTTTTTGGAGGTGAGACCCTGCAGTATTGCGTTTTGTCGTGGCTTTAGGAAGCTTTAATGAGGAGAGGTCATGGAAAAGTGATTTGGGATTCCGATTGATCCTTTCTGGGTGCCATCTTGCGAAGTTCTATTCCCATCCTGAAGCGTATGTATACAGAATAGACACCTATTGAAAGCGGGCAAGCACTCGTAGTTTGGGCACCCCAGGACCTTGCGGTGTGGCCCTCTATAGAGCCGGCGCCTGGAATTATTGATTTAGTCAGTTCCTGAAGATGGGTAACATGCTGCACAAAACAATATTGCATAGGAGTAATATTATCAAGATCATTAACAAATAATTGTTATTTCTTCGACACTTTGTTGCTTTCATTTTTATAATATGTTTGTTTTGTAATACTATATTATGATTTGTTTATATTGTGAATATGTTGAAATTATAATGATTATGAAATTATTTTCAGATTTGGGTATATATTATATGGTATTTATTTTATTTATTTTTTAAATGTTGAATTTTTCTTTTTATATATCGTTAATATATTTTGTTATAGAATAATTTGTCTGAATGTATAAAGATTATGTATTTATTAAATAATTAAATATATTAATATATATATATATATCTTGTTATATAATATATATTTATATATATTAATTTAATGTTTATATATAAGATTATAGAATATATTGAAATATTAATATTTTTTATAAAAATAATTAATAATTGATATTATTGTACATATATTTTGTTAAGGTAATGGATTTATTTTAAATATTGGGAAGGTTATTTGTGCAATTGGGAAATGAATAATATATGATTGAATAATGGTTTGAATAGGAAAAGGAATTAATATTTGTTATACCAAAATGATTATTATTAAGTTTAAATTGGTTTTGGGTAATGATGTGATGGAGAGTAGAATGGTGTTTTTTTATGAATATGGTTTTTGGGGTTGTTATTGGATTATAGGTGTATTAGGATTTAGGAAATTTAGGGGAAACAATGATTTAGGAATCATAAATATAGATAGAAATATAGATAAAATATAACATATATATTGGCCTAGATAATAATTATCATTACCATTTTCTCGCCGTCGGTGCAAATTGAATGCAAGTCGTTAAGACTAACACCAAAATCTGATATTTTGATCTGACAGAGAATCAAATCCAAAGCAGACAGGAAGTGGCGCCCAGAAATATGTTGGAGTGTCTTTTCCTTTAGCTTCTTCCGTTTGTGGGCCTGATGGAGGAATCCAAGACAGGTTCGGGCCAGGGGAGCAACGACGGCCACTGCTTTGCAGGCCAGTCTGTTGGCCCGGCCAGGCCAGCTGGCCCTTGGCCCAGCTGCCAGCGCCGAGCTGGCGCCGAGCTGGCGCCGAGCTGGCGCCGAGCTGGCACTGAGCTGGCGCTGACTCCGGCCGGCTCCCGTAATTCTGGCCAATTTCGGCAAATTTTCGGATGGATTTTCTAGAGGAAAATGTAAAATTAGCACAAGAAATCACAAGAAAAAACCTATAAAAAATATAAAGCAAAAAACACAAAAAAAAAAAAAAAAACGCAAAATTCAATTACCCTCCCTAGGGACCCCGCTACTATTTTTTATCACGGGAAACCACAAGCGGGAACACAAAAAAAAACACTACGAAACCTACAAGAAAAAACACAAAAACAATCATAATTGGGAGCACCAAAAAAAACACCGCAAAGCCCCAATTACCCTTTCTTAGGGACCCCGCTACTACTTTTCATCACGGGAAACCACAAGCGGGAGCATGAAAAACACATCGCGATACCCATAAGAAAAAAAAACAAAGGACCACCCCAAAACCCAAATTACTGTCCCTAGGGACCCCGCTACTACTTTTCATCACGGGAAATCACAAGCGGGAGCACAAAAAAGGCACCGCGAAACCCATAAGAAAAGGCATAAAGCACCACCGCAAAACTCAAATTGGAGCACCCAAAAAATAATATCGCAAAATTTGGCTGGCGGTCCGATTTTTGAAAATTCCTTTCCTTTCAGACCGCGAAATTCAAATTTAACAGCTCCAGAAATACTTAAAGGGGGCGGTTTAAAAGCTTTTGGCACTTACCACCGGGTTGCCCCATCTTTCATAAGCACGTTCGTCCTCCGCTTTGCGTTTGGCCGGGATAGAAGGGATACTGCTCTATTTCATCTGCATTTGAGAAAAATTGTTTTTTAGGTGCCGGTTTAAAATGTTTAGCTAGGATCGATTAGCCTTCCTCCTTCCTCTAAGTAAGGCTCACTTCTTTATTGAGGTCTTTGCCTTAATTGTGCCGTTGCGATGGTAACATCCGCATAGGCCGGAGCATATATGGCTTTTTAGATGGTAAGGGGAAAGAAATCTTCAAATTAAGATAAAATTGGTTTGGTCGACAACATTTCTTAAGTGGATTTTTTTAATGAGAATTATATATAAACGGCTATATTTTTGCCTAATCCATAAATAATGGGAGATAAATAAATTCGTATGCCAAAGTGAATCATGGAGGACATTTTCGATATAAACGAGGATATGGAGGTTCTGCGTCCCCCGATGATTATATCGGCTGAGGAATCCTACTCTTTGGTGTTTTCTAGCGTCTTTCGTTTTTAGCATTTTCCGCTAACGTTATGAAGGCGTATCGGTCGCTGGGGGAAGAGCCCTTTTCTTGGATCTGCCCGTGCTGCTCCGTACCATGAGTTAAGAGGAGGCTTAAGAAAAGAATGAATTTAATGAATTCCATCGATATACTAGATAATTTGCCATCCTGGAAATGGGCCTTTATTGGCAGCTGACGGTGGAGTCGAGGGTCTGATGCGGACCGGATCCGCGATATGAAGGACATGATTAAGCTGGCCACGGATTCATTAATGCGGATTAGGTTAGCTTCTCGGACTTAAAACTAGCTTCTTGGACTTCGTCCTATCCTCTATCAAGGCGGAAATCCGGAATAACGTGAGGGAGCTGGACGAAACCTGCTTATGGATTTTTCCGGAAGATCCCCAGAATTAATTATCCTTTGTATTTTTTGCTTTTTTATTGTTTTGTTTTTTTACTAACTAAGCAAAAATGACATATATGTTTATGTGTGTTTGGTGTGTTTTAGTTGATTGTATTGGCATATTCTAAGTGAAAACGTTTTTGTTGTATGTGATTATATAAGTGTGTCTTCCAGGTGAAAATATACGATTGTTTTAATAAATTATATGTGCGATCCGATTAAAATTCTTAATAAGGGTGTTTAATTTACAGAGGCCGCTATCGTAATCATTTTATGTAATTGTTCATTTATACAAAGCGGAATTTTGTAAATATTAATGAGTTGTTCGGTCCCCACCGGGGTTGGGATGGTGATTGATTTGTATTTGGATTCTTCGGTGATCCTGGTTTCCAACAATTGGCACAATCGTCATTTTGCATGGTCTTATTTTGTTAAATCCGCATAAGCGGTCGCCATGATTCCAAAATATAAGGGTTAGCCGCGCGTTAGTAAGGCGCTAGCATAATGATTTACGATTGTTATGATCGGTTTTAAATTTGCTTACGTTTTCCTTATATAAAATGATGGATAAATGGGAGATAGAATAATTAAGGTAAGAAAACAAGGATAGGAAAGAATTGGGTTGTAAATGTTCCTACGAAAATAAATATTTATTGAATCGATACGAAGAATTGTCACAATACGATAAAAACACTTTAGACCGTTTTATCGAGTAATAGATTACTCGATATAAAATAATTTTATGTAGTTAAGCGAGAAAGAAGTGTGATGCGCCGAAAATTTTTGCTAAGATGAAGCTTATAAATACTGGAGACGTACCCGATACTGATAGTATTAGCAGTAATAATAGTAGTAGTAGGCTCGTGCATCAATAACGTGTTGCAAAATTACTAGATTAATCGTCTATAAATATTATTTTCGTACTTTGGATTTGAATTTTATGTATTATATAGATATATAGAGATTTTTGTTGTTAAGGTAAGCGTATATATATATATATATATTGCACAATTGTGTTGCATATACTTCTTTATATATGTGTTTATATATGTGTGTGATAAATTAGTGTAAAAATTTGTTCTAGTTAAATATGTTTGTATAATCCAATTCTGTACTAGTGTTGTATATGAACCCAAATATTTGTTCTAAGTGAGTGTATGTATGGGCTCCAGGTGAACACAAATATGAGTTGTAGGTAAATAAATATGTAATTCCAGATATATATATATATATGTGTTTTAGCAATATATGTCTGTTGTTAGACGAATCTGCATGTGTGTGAAAGTGTGTATGTGTTCGGGTATATATATATATATGTGTTTGTGTATGTATATAGATGTATTCCATATATAGATATATATGTGTATGTGTATATATATGTATATATGTATATATATACGTTCCAATTGGATATATATATATATATTATAGGAATATATATATATATTTCTTGTTAGATAATAAGGGTCTGTTCCATATATAGATATATATGTCTTTAGATCTATTTATATATATGTCGTATGTATATGTATTTGTGTGTGCACATGTGTATTCCAGCTAAATATGTATTTAGGGTTTAGGAATATATGTTTGTTATTGGACGAATATACATATATATTATATTGTTGGGATATACATTTATATATATATATCTATATTTATATATAATATATAGTTTACATATACATTATTAGATATATATATATATATGCATATATGTTTTATATGTGTGCACATTTGTGTGTTTATGTTTGTATATATGTGCGTGTTGTGTTTGTGTTCCGAGAAGAACGCGTTTATGTACATGGGTCTGCTCCGCGATATATATATATATATACTAGCGGGGGCCCGCTGCTT
Source organism: Effrenium voratum (assembly GCA_963377175.1). Classification (NCBI taxonomy): domain Eukaryota; class Dinophyceae; order Suessiales; family Symbiodiniaceae; genus Effrenium; species Effrenium voratum. Next base: position 202,785 of record CAUJNA010000521.1, on the reverse strand, counting down.
TCCAGCAGCGTGCGAAATGAAGCCCATAATAAAAGAGTAACAGAATCAGAATATGGAATAAAAAATCATTCCAATTTAAATTATTATAAATAGATATGCACTACTCACAGAAACAAGAATAAACAAACCGAACAAATGCTTAACAAAACGCGGTTTTGGAATATTTCGAAAACATACATAATTATGATTTTAAGCCGTTGCCTTAATCCCTATCCAAATAAAATATTTCAAACAATTATATATTACACTAAATTAAAGACCCAATTCTAGAGACCCAAATATCTAAAGACGAGTTATAGATAGAACTTCTCATTTTTCCAACCTATATTCATTCCATAACAAACCATACCAATGCGATTTCAATCAATCTAAAAAATTATATATTCGATTCTTTTAGATTAAGCCGAAAACGATCTCATCATTAACCCAAATATCTTATCACTTAAATACCCATTTATAACACCCTTTTTTAAGGCTAAACCAAAAAGAAATCTCAAAAAAAAAAAAAAAAACAATTTCAATTCTAAAGCAAACCATTCCACTCCTCTAAAAAATTATTTTTTATTCCTCCACAAATCTTTCAGCCAAAACAAACAAAAACACAAAGCCACAAAGCCACAAAACCACAGAGACACAGAGACACAGAAACACAGAGACACAGAGACACAGAAACACAAAGACACAAAGACACAGAGACACAGAGACACAAACACAAACACAAACAAACACAAACACAAACACAGACAGACACAAACAGACAAACACAAACAGACAGACACAAACAAACAAACAGACAAAGACAAACAAACAGACAAAGAAACAAATACCAGAAATAAAGAAACCAACAAACAAAGAGACAAAGACACAGAAACAAAAAGAGACACACCTTCGGCGCGCAGCACACACAAACAAACAAACAGACAAACAGACAGACAAACAGACAGAGACAAAGACACAAACAAAGACAAAGACAAAAACAAACACAGAGACAAAAACACAGACACAGACACAGACACACAGACACAGACACGCAGACACAGACACACAGACACACAGACACACAGACACACAGACACACAGACACACAGACACACAGACACACAGACACACAGACACACAGACACACAGACACACAGACACAGACACACAGACACACAGACACACAGACACACAGACACACACACACACACAGACAGACAGACAGACAGACAGACAGACAGACAGACAGACAGACAGACAGACAGACAGACAGACAGACAGACAGACAGACAGACAGACAGACAGACAGACAGACAGACAGACACAAACAGACAGACACAGAGACACAGAGACACAGAGACACAGAGACACAAAGACACAGAGACACAGAGACACAGAGACACAGACACAAACAGCCACAGACACAGACACAGACACAGACGCAGACAGACACAGACAAAGACAGACACAGACAGACAGACACAGACAGACAGACACAGACAGACAGACAGACAGACAGACAAAGAAACAGATACCAGAGACAGACAGACCAACAGACAAAGAGAGACAGGGAAAAACACCGATACTCCGGCGCGCAGCGCGCCGGATTCTGATGTCGACATGCCACAGGCTTCGCCTGCGCACGTGCACGCGTCCGACTCCGAGCCCGAGAGCCGTGATGCAGACGGGCTGCAAGAACGCGCGTGTGAGCTCTTGGCTGCGCGTGCCCCAGTTGCACGCGGCGGCTGGCCGCTTGTCCCCTGGCGCCCTCGCCCTGTGGAGCGAGCCAGTGCAAAACGGTTTATCACGCGCTTGTCTCGGCGCTGCCCCGCCGCTCCCGCGGCCAGGAGGTGGTTGCAGGACTGCTTATCGCATCGCCAAACTCTCGGAAGATGGGCCAAGATTTCAGCCAAAATTGCTACGGACAGGCAGATTTATGCCTCGACTCTTTATCTGGAAGACATAACGGCTTCGTTCAACGGCTACGGATGGGAAGATATATGCCTAGACTCTTGATCTAGAAGACACAACGACTTCGTTCAAAGTCCGGACCATTTTTCCGAAATATCCCGGATATTTCGATAGTCGCACTCCAGACCATTTTTCCGAAATATTCCGGATATTTCGACGATGGCATTTCCCGAAATATTTGGAATATTTCGGGAAAATGGTTCTTAAAATATTCAGAATATTTTAAGAAAATGGTGGGTGGCTGCGATTCCCGGACCGCTTTCCCGAAATATCTGGAATATTTCGGGAAATTGGTCCCTACAAAAAATGAAGCCACTATGTCTTCCGCACATATGCCGGGGTAGCCCGGACAGATTTGGGCGAGCGATCCGTAGGAATTATGAAGCGGTTACATCTTCCCGGGGCAGTCCGGACCAATTTTCCGAAATATCCGGGATTTTTCGGAAAAGCGGTCCGGGAAAACGCGCGCAAGTGCGACGAGCAAGTTTCACGGTTTCGTTTTATAGAGTAAATAATATACATATGTTATTCGCCTATATAGTATATATATATATATTTATATATATATGTTTTTTTTTATATCTAGAAAATCTAAATGTCCACCTAAAGCGCACATACCCATATATGCACCTCGAAAACAATTATATAGTTTTTAGATAATATATATACATATATACGCATGCAAAAAATGTTCAATTAGCATCTGGTAATATTTATATATGGAGTATATATTTCTGCATCTAGAACATAAAAATATGTCCAAATAAAACATATATATACACACATATATAAAATACATATACAAATATATATATATATATATATATATTATATAAGTTAAACATAAATATAAATAAACTATATATATTCACCTTAAACACAAATACATACAATAAAAAAACATATATATATATATGTATATTGTTAACATATTTACATTATTTCATTAATTTTCCATTAATATAATTTTAAAAATTGGTTTATATTCCCTTTTATAAATATACAAATAATAAATCATATATAAAACCCAAATTAGTTTAAACAAATATTAAAACATATTTAAATAATATCCATAATAATATGTTTATACCATCCCATAACCCTCATAAAATCTCATAAAATTCTAATGGAATCCTCGTATTACCTCAAGATTTAGATCCAAATATTTGTTCAATTGTTAATAACAAAATATAATTGTTCTTAATAAATAATACCATATCGAATATAAAAGAAATAATAAATATAGATATAGAAAAAATAGATATTATATTCTCAAATTTTTGTTCGGCCAATTATGCCGATTCTATCATTGTAATTATTATGTCAAATAATTCGTTCATTTTCATTGTTTGGTTCTTATCTTTGGCCTTGCTTTGGGCGCCGCTTTGGGCGCCTCACTTAATGATTGCCTTGACCCCTGAGCTCTCCTCTTTGCCCTTGCCTTTGCCGTTGCCACTGCAGTCGCCACAAGTGACAGGCTGGAGCTAGCCAGCGCCCGCGCAGCCTCATTAGGCACAGCCTCATTGCGCGCAGCCTTGTTGGGCGCAGCCTTGTTGGCAGCCTCTGCGGGCACAGCTTTTGTAGCAGCCTGCAAAGAAGCAGCCTCTGTGGGCGCAGCCTCTGTGGGCGCAGCCTCTATAGGTGCTTCCGTGGGCGCAGCTTCTACAGGTGCAGCCTCTATGGGTGCAGCTTCTGTGCGCGCAACCTCTGTCGACACGGCCTCCGTGGGCGCGGCCTCTGCAGGCACGGCGTCTATGGCTGCAGCTTCCGTGGGCCTTGGCAGGGGAAGTGTTTGGGAGTTTTTTTGTTTTTTTTTTCCGAGAGCGACGTCTAAGGAAGCCAGTCTCTCGCGTTTGGTTGAAAGCTGGGCAATGTCCTGGTCAAGGCGGAAACTAGCAGGTGCAGCCACTTAACAACGATATAGGTTCTCTGCTTTGCACACATCATGCCATAACATAAATCTAGAGAAACATGTGGCGCACCAGGGCCAGCAGGAGCCAGCAAGCGTTCTGCGTCGATGGAAACGCTTGCTAAAGAACACCCAGCTTCGCACAACACGAAGACGAGCAAGTCCAGCAGACATTCGCTTGGATCTGTCAAAGTTCTGATTGCTAAACATCTGACCCAGCGACCTCCAAGGACCGGCAAAGCGACTCCAACTGTTTCCTACCCGGCCTTTTCAGCCCAACCCGCCCAACCCCAAGCACCGGGACCAGAACTGCGCACCCAAAACTGCGAGAAGGACAGCCGAACGCCAGAGAGCCCAAGCAACAAAGTAGCGGCCCCACAAAAACATGTGCGAAGACAACCTGGGCCCATCTTGCTAGCCCTGCAGCTGTGTGTGTGTGTGTGTGCAACCCCAGTTCCTATGGTGCTCTTTTCTGGTTCAGACGGAGTTGGGCGCCATCATCTCCTGATGAGGGCTGTGTTGTCTGAAAGCTTTGCATGCAAGGGATTGAGTCTTGAGTCCTTTGGCAATTTCTGGATGCTTGTGAATGTACTGTCTCATATCAAAAAGAAACAGATCAAACATCCGGACGCGGACCTTCCTTCCTGTGGGTGTTTGGAACTAACGGCACTGCCTCCAAAGCCTGGCTTTCGTAACAATATGGATCGACTAGGCCACACTTGAAACAGCAACATGTTGCTTTTGTCAAACAAAAAAAGTGTTTGAGCCTTGGCCTGTCTGAGCCAGTCTGAGCAACCGGCTTCTCGGTCTGAGGGCTTGAAACCAGCCAGGAAAGCCAAGTGCCTCGGCCATCGCGGCGTGCCAACTAGAGAGCCACAGAGAAAGTACGGAACTTCCGCACGGGCAACCCCAAGAACGTGAAAGCAAATTTCCAACAGATCTCAGGCGTGTGTCACCAGTGAATCTGTCGCAGCTTTGTGTGCAGCGTGGATGGATCATGCACAATGTCCCTGTGAAATGCTCCGCCTTCAATGCAAATCCTCGCTGCTGAAAATCCGCAAACAAGCGACGCTTGAAACTGAGGCAACTGGATGCATTCGGCTGGTACTGTATGACGTCATGACACCAGGTATGTCTGACCTGTTTTTGGTTCAGGCCTTGCACATCCCATAGCTCCCATCTCGGAATTGCATCATGCACACATAACCAATGTACTTTGCAGTGTGTCGTTGTACATCTGTGTTGTGGTACATGTGTACCGGCATAGGAATATCGTATTCATGGTAACTTGACTCGAGTCGCGCCTGATCTTTCCTCCGCCTGGCAAATGTTGAAGACTAAGCTTGCAGGTGAAAGATGTGCAAGATTTGCCCCTGAAAGGCTGAGGCTTGGTTTCATTGAGGCGGGATGGATTTGGTTTAGAGTTGGTTAGACTTGGTTTAGAGTTGGTCAAGGGTTGGTGATAAATCGAGGGCAACTTTTCATGGTGGATTAGTCGGATGGGGCTGCTTGACGGTTGGTTGGCAAACGATTGAAGGTGGGTTTAGGATTGGTCAAGGGCTATCGAAGGTTGATCCAGTGGCTTAGCACCGGGTTTGGGTAGACTTAGGTTTGCTTTGTGTCAGCTTGGGTTGAGGATTGATTTAGCATGGTGTGCTTCGGATGGGTTGCCTTGCTGACGTGCGGTGGCTCTGAGGCAGAAATAGGTTGAAGCTGCATGTACGATTGTTTTAGGGGTGTAGAGTGGATGTCGGCGTCGATTACCAAGGGTTGATTAGGGTCAACTAGGCGTGGTTGAGCGTGGATGAGCATGGATTGAGATTGAGAATTTCGTGCTGGTGTAAGGATTCTTTCGGACGGGTTTAAGGTTGTCAAGCGTTTGCCTGCAGTTGGCACAAGGAGACTTCGGCTGGATGTTGCTCAAGTTTGGTTGAGGGGTGGTTGGGGCGGATCTAGAACAGATAAGGGTTAGGGTTGGTCCATAGTGAATGGTTCAGCCCTCTGTTGGGGTTGGTTTACAGTTTGATGGAAGTTGGTCTGGGTGGATGTAGCGGGGGTGACTGATTTAGGGCGGGGTTGATTCAAGGCAGATTTAGGAATGGTTTTCTTGATTTAGAGCCGGGCTTAGGGTGTTCAGGCTTAATCACGGGTGGCTTTGGGCTTGATTTAGTGCAGGTGTCGGATTGCCTTAAGGTTGATTTCGACTCGGGTGAAGTGAGGGTAAGGGTGGAGTGAGGGGTAGGATACAGAGTTGATTTGGGCTGGATGCCAGAGGTTATAGGATTCGTTGTGAATTAACTTAATGTTGGTGCAGGTTGGGAAAAAAAGTAGGACAAAAGGACTGAGTCTCTAGATTGGCAAGTGTATACCAAAATGTCAAACATCACAGTCATATAATGCCTCATGCCCGTTCCAAACTGACCGCAGACTGCCGGACGTGTTGCCCAAACCTCAAATCTGCAATCCCTGCAAGCCTGACAAGCAGCAGTTTCTTCTTCAGGCCTGCCAGCCAGTCATTTGCGACAGCAAACATGCACACTTTGCGCTTTCATGTCTGTAATCTTTAATCAGGAACTCCTGACAAGTGGTTGGTGGACATAAATCCGCACCTAAATCACATCCACCAAAGGGTCCCTAATCAAAATTATGATCCATGTGTACATTGTGAACGCCATGTATGCTGTCACTATGGAAGCACCTTGTCGTCGCCCCTTTCCGGCTCGCTCCATCTCCCTAGTGTTTGTTTGTCCACAATCATCTCCCGTGGCAACAACATCGCTGCCTCTCTGAGACGCTCTGGGAGCATCCTAGGCTGAGTGCCGGTCTGGTGACTAGAGCTGAGAGCAAAATACCCTCTATGACATCGAGCCACACTCAGGCAACTCGGGGAAAGGCCCAGTAAATCGCAAAGAGGGCTGCTTGACAGTGCTGCCCCCAGTCCCATGAGAAGAGCATGAGACGTTTTAGCCGCCATGTGAGACATGCTTTCTGCTGCGGCCGGTGCTTGCATGCCTGGAAGACCAACGCGGCCAAGCGGCTGGCAGATTCTTGCACATCCTGACCAAAGGATGCGACAGTCCTTCTCTGTAGCTCTCATGTCCGACACGCTGTAGCAATTCCGATCCCTCCTGAACGAGCTCCTTTGATCCCTCGCTGTCTGTGCGCATAAAGGGGAAAGAGGCCTCAGGCGGAGCACGCAGCTCAGGGCGGATGTGTGATGTCATTGGGAACCATTTGGTGGAACCTTTACGAGACTTATGCCCATCAGCAATTTCACAGGGTGTTCCCCGTCAAGACTCATAGCATCTCATAGCCATGCATCCCTTCGGCTCAGATGCGAACAGCTTTTCAATGCAAGTGGCCGACCAACCTTCTGCTACAAGCTCCCGACCTCTTCCTCCTCTTCCTCCAGGCTTCTGGCTCGGTGAACCTGCCGTTGTGTTCCTTTTCTTTTTAATCGGGAGACGTGGCAAATCGCTAACAGTTTATATATCACTCAGTGTAAACATTAGAAGTTGTGCCGTCAACCTAAAAAGACATGGGAGTGACTCGAGCATTATTGGGCTTTCCCCTGATCTATCACCACAAGACGAACATGAACATGCTATGACATGGGGGCAGCTGTCTGATGGTAGCACCGTTCAAAGCCCCAAACCACAAGCCCCGAGACCCAGCTTGGGAAAACAAAGCGGGGATACGGGAGGGATGTCCGATTCCCTGCAAAATATGACCCGGAAAATAAGCGGTTTCAACCAACGTAGACTCAAGCCTGTGCGGTGATAGGTCAAGGGAAAACTGAGTTTGTGATGTTGCCCTTCTCCCCCATCCTGCCAACCAACCGGCTGAGACATCCCACCCACCAACCAACCAACTCACGTTGCACAACGTACACCGCTGGTCCAGCCACAATGACGTGTGCTTTCGAACCGCCACAACCGCTGTGCAGCAGGGATGTGCTGAATATGCGGAATGATTAACGCGCTCAGCTGGCTCTTCTTGATGGCAGCACCATTCCGATTGAGAACTCCAACCAATTGCAAAAATTACTTCGCTTCGAGCAATCCCCACCCTCCACACTCACGAGCTTACGACCGTGAACACGGTTGTGTGAATTCATGCATGGTTTTCGAGTGGCTTGGGGCCTATGACTGCTCAACAAGCTTCCTTATCCACCTGTCTCTGTGTCAAACTCCACTTTTCTGCGGGCCGATCTCGATAACTCAAACATCGGTTTCGTTAACAAAAGCCAAGCCCCTTCCAAAAAGAAACCCGACGGGGGATTAAACGAAGTTGCTTATTCACAACCCGAAGCAACACAAAAGCACCACCCTTTCCGAGCCTCAGGGTACACTCAAAACACGAAGGCACCGACATGAAATGTAAACCCAACTGTGCGCCGGGCGGGACATTAAGCAAAACCAGACTGGCGAGCTGCTCTGGCGGGATACTGGCGGGATCCACTGACGAATGCTGGCGAGCCGCTCCGGCTTGATACTGGCCGGATACTTGGCAGGATCCATCAGCAAAGGATACTCAGCAGGATGCTCGGCGGGATCCACTGGCGGCTGCTCTGGTGGGATACTCGGCGGGGCTGCTCTGGTGGGATACTCGGCGGGATCCACTGACGAATGCTGGCGAGCCGCTCCGGCTTGATACTGGCCGGATACTTGGCAGGATCCATCGGCAAAGGATACTCAGCAGGATACTCGGCGGGATCCACTGGCGGCTGCTCTGGTGGGATACTCAGCGGGGCTGCTCTGGTGGGATACTCGGCGGGATCCACTGGCGAGGTACTCTGGCGGGATACTCGGCGGGATCCACCGGCGAGCTACTCTGGGATACTCAGCGGGATACTCGGCGGGATCCACTGGCGAGCCGCTCTGGCGGGATACTCGGCGGGATCCACTGGCGAGCCGCTCTGGCGGGATACTCGGCGGGATCCACTGGCGAGCCGCTCTGGCGGGTACTCGGCGGGATCCACTGGCAAGCCGCTCTGGCGGGATACTCGGCGGGATCCACTGACGAGCTGCTCTAGCGGGATACTGGGTGGGGGCGTGGTGTAGAAGCATCGCAAACGCGGATTCCAACATAAAATCTAACAACCCCTTCCTGCCGGGTGGGGAAAAAAAAACAGATGCCGGCAACGCTGAGCAGCAATTTCACGGACGTGTCCAGGTGCAGAAATGGGCTAAGGGGGCAACACGCTCGTCATACTTCATCTGCGAATCATCTGACAGTAGTGCTTGCAAACATCCGGGGTTTGGCAGAAATTCCTGCCGGCTTGTGACACGCATGACATGCACTGGCGTACATTGCCCAAGGGAACACCCAGTCGCCATTTTACGAACCTACGGCCTTCTTGGGCAATACAAGTAGCACAACAATCAAATCAAATGGCAAACTCGCTGAACAGCCCCTCGCTCTGCGCCGTCGCCCCTTCTCGCCTCCGATGGTGCGGAACTCGCTGCGTCTGGCGCGGCTCGAGGCGACCGAGCCCCGGGAAGTCCCGGAATGCTCGCCAGGCCGAGATCACCGAGCTGGCAAAGCTGGCATTTGGCTGGCTGCTTTAAAAGAGATTGACACCTGGCTTGAAAGATGACAAAACCTACATGGGAATTTTCGCGATAACACCATCACCTGAAATCTGAGCAACTACGTGTTACCAAGACACGAGGCCGGTCTGCCCATTCCCATCCCCTGGAAGGTCGCACCAGAGGCTTGCTCCATGTGTGGCTCCTGCCAAGGCAAACTCGACCCTTATCCTCCACTTGAAATGGCTGTCAACAGTACATCCTCTTGACAGCTGGGCTTTGGTCGGCCCTTGGTGAGTTGCCAGCTTTGCGCAATGTGCTCACAAATGCCTCGTTGGCCTTGTGCTGCTCGCTGGCCAAGGCATCTGGCACCTAAGGGACTCTTACATGCTCCCGAAAAAGGAAAAGCGAAGCCAGATCTTTCAGGCGTAGTGTGTGTGTGTGTGTGTGTGTGCGTATGTGCGGAATTTAGTCAACTCTGCTTGCATATGCTGTCTCTTGGTTGGGCTGGGCCCACAACATCCTAAAAAGGGCAGGAGCCATAATGTTCATCCCTACAGTCCGCTTGGCTATCAGCTGTCTGCATTTCGCCCATTGAGCAAGGACGGTGTGAAAGAGATTTGCTGCATCCTTGCCAAAAGGGACACTCTTCTGGGTAGCTGTGTTTTCGGGAAGCCGAAGGAAACCAACCACTTTCGTTTGTTCCCTAAAGCAAACCCCCATTCCTCGAGTCGAGCCGAGGGCGGGAAAACAAACACAAAAACTTTGAGACTGGGCTTCCAATGTTTGATTTGCCTCAAGCTCGCCTGAGGCTTCCTCTGACTTTCCGAGGCAGTCCAGCAGTGCTGAGGTGCGGTCTGTTCCAAGCACACCTGCACGAGTCACAAGTTGTCGCCCATGATTCCATGATCCTTTAGGGGACTGAGAGCGATCCAAGAAAGGGTTGGACCCTTTGCCGAATCTCCTGAAAGCACATTGTAATGGTGATTGCAACAACCGCAATCAACAAAAAACTTGAATCCAAAAGTCCAACCTAGCAGCAACCTTCCCGGCCTAGCTCCGGATTGCGTTTGTCCACCTGGGGCTCCTCATGTTTTGCCATGTCCCAAGCAAAAGGGCACGCTACACCTGCCACTGCGAGTGCAACGCCTTGCAGCCTGACCGTGTATGTTGAATTGTTCACGGAGATTTGACCCTGGCAAAAGGCCAAACGTCTTCCTGAAACACTCTCTGTCCTCGGAACAAGGGGACGAACCAAACCCATTGGTCCAATGGCCATGCTGCTTGTAGCCAGCGTCCTTGGCCAACTCACCAGAGTTTGCACTGCAATCCTGGCAATAGTCAGTCTCTTTAGGCAAAGCTAGTGCAGTGAATATGATCAAATTCGTGGGCATTGCAGCCAAGTGGAACTGTGTTCATGCAAGATTACCGTACAAGATCGTACAAGCATTCCTGCCGTCATTTTCGCTAAGCACTTACACGCCAGTGGTTGCTGTCTTGGGACAATGTGTGATGGACGGGCCTTGGATGACACTAGCACTATGATCTCTTTCTTGAGATCTGAGACCAAATGTGCAGAAACAACCCCAGTGCTAATTTATCCTTTCCATGCCATAGCCCAGAAACATCGGTGCTCTGAACCTGAACCATTTTTCCGCCGTGTGGAATCTTGAAAAGTCTCGATTCCAACTCACTCCCTGAAATGATCCAGCAGAAAATGAGATTGGTCAATTTGCAGACAAATGCCCGGCACGTGTGGGAAAAATCAAGCACTACACAAGCCATCGGCACCTGCCTCCAAGATCTGGATCAGCCGCAGCAATACCTGGCGGCTTGGCAAAAGCACCATCTGGATGCTGGCATGTGGCTGTGGGTCAAAAAATAGGTACCCAAAATTTTGTTACCCTGGTAAATGGAAACATGGCCTAAAACCTGTGTAACCCCAGTTGTTTAATTTTGAGCCACACCCATGTACCAAGGAAATACGAAGATCAATCCCATGTTGGTTGCCCCGTGTTGAGCTCAAAGCTTTTGCCTTCTTTTGGCCAATTTGGGGTGCGTAAATTCAGTCTGGCAGCGCCTTGTAGCCATCGCGCATCCCATCTAGGGAGCAGGTGTCCTCGGAAGAAATTCCAGCTGAAGACCCCGCAACCATCGTTGGCCAAAACAATTCGCAGGAAATCCCATGAAGTGCCACTTGCAATCCAGAAAGCCAGTAAACACGGGTAGATGACTGCAGGACGCAAGAGATGCTTGCAAAACACCGACTTGACAAGAACACAAAGAGTGGTAATGGACGTTTTGGTGAATAAATGCCGCTCCCACTGTCTAGGTCCTCGTTCAGCCTGCCGCTCTCGGTCCTTGCCGCACAGCACGTCCCATTTTTCCGTGAATCTGTGTTGGGTTCAAAACCGCCGCTGCTGGCAAGAAATCGGCAACCAGCGCCTCAACGGCGAAACCCTGCAAAGGTGAACCGGTGACGGCTCACAGCATTTCCGCTGAAATCCTTTTCTGATGCAGACAGCAAGGAACATCTCTCCCAACTGGGATCCATGCGGGTGTGTTTCTTTTTTTAGGGGCCCACCAAGCTGGTAATTCTTCTTGTGGCTTCCCTTAAAAAACCAACCAAAAGGGGGGAACTTGAAAGACGAAAGACGAAAATGTGCTCCGGTCCTCTCCGGTCGCTGAAATCCCAGAAGCTGCACATCCCCACCAAGGGACTGCGTGCGCCGCGCGTGCGCCACGGAGCCTCGAGGAACCAGCTCGCTTTGTGGGAGGGTTCGTTTTAGGGGAAGCTAAAGCGACCAACTCTGGGGGGCTCCCTTACTTGGAGACAAGCGCAAATCCCATCACGGCTGGGCCGTTGTCGTTTGCTGGCCGCACACAAAGCGGCAGACATGAGCAACATGGCTTGCCACTCATGACATGAAGCATCCTCGAACACCTGATATCACCAAGAACACCATACCAAAAGTTTAGCTCCCTCTCTCAAGTACTTCAAAGGATCTACATGGGCATGGGCTTCCCTGCCATGCACCATGAAGTGCTGGATTTTGAATGTGTAGAGCTCCCTCCTTGGCACTGCCATGGTGCGCCACCCATTCCAACCAAAAGATGTTCTTGGCTCTGTCAATTCTTTGATCCATCAATTGGCGAACGTGACATGCTGAGGCTCCCAACAAGGCTGCCTCCAGCGCTTGTCGAGCCACGGAGTCTGCAGCCGAGATAGCTGATGGCTCAAGGAAGCGCCCAAACATAAGTAGAATGAGTCCATCTTGCTCTCTGGCGCTGCACTTTTGACAACATCTTGGATTACCCGGGTATTCTCTTTGAAGGGCTTTGCAAATTCGTGGTCTTGTACAAGGCTGTCCTTGATGCTCCAGAAGGTGGGGGGAGACACACGTCTGACAATCCATCCGATGCCCGTGTGTGTCCATTACGCATCGAGGTTGTGGCCATTTCTCGACTAAACACGGCCAGTATTTGGTGTGTGTCTTTTAACTGTGCTCTCCTCTGCCAGCGTTCGCTTCGACTGCCAGTCAACAGTTGGACTACCCTGATTGCCTCAAATGCCCCCTTCGAATGTCACCACGCCTCAAGGAAGCTCACGTTCAAAGGGGAAGCTGTATGGACGGTAGAGGTGCTTTTTGTTTCCTAGGGCGTTTTTTCTTCCTAGCGCTGTGGACCTGGTTGGGGGCAAGAGGCGGCATCCTCAACTTTCTCAAATTGGCCGCATCCCCAGCATCACCAACCTCAGGACCCAGACCCAAGAAAAATCCCAGGAAAAAAGAAACACCTCATCCTCTGTATGGACCCCCCAAAACCGCGAAGTCCAGCACTTGGCCCCGTGCGGGCATCCGTGCTGATGCCCTCCAGGTCCAGTGCCAGCTCGAGGGCTGGGTCGGCTGAAGGCTCACCTCCCGCACCGCGGAAGGTTGGAGTTTCACGAGTCAAAATAAGCTGTTGGCTACAAGCAGAACACACGAGACCAGTTCAACAAATGGGGGCCTGCGCACGTCGTTGCCACAGAACGGCATGTGTGCTCTCGCAACAAAAGAGTGGTTCAGCTGGTGTCTTTTCCATGCATGCCAGTTTGTGAGATGCTATTTGGCGTGTCCTACAATAGGTGCGAGACCCCCTGATTCTCCCTTTGAAACTTTGGTGTTCCTTCAAAGCTGCTGCAGTACCCTCGGAGAAAGACAAACACATTTGGTGGGCTTTGCATCACTCCCTTGCCTGAAGCGCAGGGCCGCTTGGCCCAAAGCAAGGTCACTGCCTGCTGCTCCTGGCTGCAGATGGACAAGCAGAGCCATAAGTCTGTTCCACAGACCTTTGGCTTGAAGCATTTGAAAGGTGACATGGATGTCTCTCCAAATGAGGGAACCCCAAAATATAGCCCTTTCGTCTGCTATTTGCTACATGGTTGAATTGCCGGGTGCTCCAGCTCGTTCTCCAACCCTGCACTCATTTTGACTCATTGACCTCGTCTTCCAATGCCACATGTTTGTGAACTCCATCACCTATATGTCTTGGCCATACCCCGTTTTGGTGGTGTTCCTACCTCGTGTTGCACTCACTTCAGTATGCTACCCAAACCATGTTTCTGCCTAAAAGCAAGGCCGTGCAAACCTCGCGATGCAGAACTGCAGCATCCTTCTTGATCCGAGAAGAGACGAACTGGGCACATGTTCCATAACAAATACTCTGTATCCAAAGATTGCAACCCGAGACCAAGCCCGCCGTCTGAACAGAACCTACCCTAGAAGCTGGATATGGGAGCAAATGGTGTTTTTCCTTTGTCCCATGTTTCATTCCGTCAGGCAACTGGCCTCTAGCGTCTCCCAAAGCACGTAATTCTCGGCTGGATTCAGGCATAGTCGGGCAAGAGCCATCGGCAAAGCAACAACCAATAGATGCTGCATCCACGAGTCAAACACATATCGCCCCGCCACCTGTCTACACAGACAACAGTCTTTCTGCAAATCCACACGAGAGAGCCAGTCAGCTTCTGTGCTACATGTCTGAATGCAACTGAAGATGTCTGTGCCTCTTCCTGTCAAGCTTGGCATGGGACGTTTCAGGGTGCCTAGCATTGTAGGCTCAGGGCGTCCTAACCGTCAACTGAGTCACCATCAATCAATACCCGGTATCAGCCAACGCGGCCGAGAACCTATTTATCTGAGTCACACTGCCCACTCAGCTTCATCTCCTCAGGTTCTGACTGTGGCTCAAAAAACGGTACCATCGGTACCCAAATAGCACCTGAGTAAATGGAACCAAAGACTAAAACCTGCGGTTTCCGGCCGCAAAATCTGCCCCGCCTGGGAGCCGAAATCAAAGGCCGCACTCTCCGCAAAGAGCCGCTCGTTGAACTCAGCCACGCAGTCCTTGCACCGGGAGATTACCCTGGCATGTTCTGTCAAAACAATCTATAGGCTTTTTGTTTAGGCAAAAAGAACCCCAGAATGGGTAGGGCTTTCCTTTGGTTTACTTTCAAAGCCCAACAAAAAGGAACCCCGGAAACAAATACACTCAGATTGGTATCATGTTGCTCATGCCATCAGCAAGAAACATCAAACAAATGCTTGGCATTGAAGCCCCTGAAAGAACTCAAGACTGCTCTCAACAGCAGTGGTTTGCGGCGGGCTCCAAAACCCCTTTTGTGTTGCTTGCTGGTTCGTTTGTTCGCGTGTCGCTTGTCGATTGTCTTTGTTTGTTTGCTTGCTTGTTTGTTTGTTTGTTTGTTTGGTTGGTTGTTTGGTTGGTTGGTTGGTTGGTTTCTGTTGACCTGTTGGGTCTCTATCCGCTCTCCGCTTCCATGTCCTCCAGCTGCTTCTTCACGTCGGCGATGGCCAGGGAAGGCGCCAAGCGGATCAAGCCCTCCACCTCTAATCCACGCTTCCGGCACGTTTCCCAACGGGTGCTCGGTGCAAATATGAGTTGGGGGCTTCGGGTTGCCAACTTGTGCTCTCTTGACTGAGGTTAAATCAACATGAGTTTGCAGGGGTACCTGGGGCTTAGATTCATCATTGAGGAAAACTTCTCACCGACAAACCGCCCCTTACAGCTATGAGAATCATCTCCTGCCATTGCCCGCCATCAACATACAGTTGCACCTCTCCACAAGAATACCAAGCAACGATTTCCTTCAGGTTTTCGAGCCAAAAGCTGCTCGCGTTCTCCGACTGGGAAGTCAACCACTCTTGGCTGCTGGCGTACGTCTCGGACTGCCTCAGTCAATTGACAGGTAGGCACCACCCAACTTCTAACTCTAGCTCAGCAGCGCCCAAAACCCAGTGACTTTTGGTTCTACCAACATGCTTGCAATGTATATAGGCCATACGACAAACCACCGCAAAACCTGGTAGTAGAACAATCTAAGTATCCTGGAAAGAAGAGCCAACAATCAAAACGCCCTACATTCATCAAACCATGCTCGCCTGGTGGATGTCTCCATGCGCGTACAGCGGAAGTAGGTGCCATCGGCGCTGGTTGTCTGGCCAGAAACAGCACTGGTGGTGCACATTTTCAAGAAACACCAAAGCGTGCCTGGGAGACCACATCAAAACCGTCTGTGAGAGCATGACGATGGCCCAATGTATGATGGAATGGAGTTGCTGCCCTTTCAACCCCAAACCTGTGGTCAAGTCAACACGCTCTGCCCCCAACCCCCCGAAAAACACATATAGATTGACAATTCACTCTTCTCGATGGTATTGCTGGCCAAACAAGCCACCAAGCATTGTCCCTCCCTGCCCTTTTCTCAACCAAGATCACTTTGCAGGGCCGCCCTCAACCGCCCCTCCCTTGCCTGCGCCTCGAAGAGTCGCTGCGCCTCGAAGAGTCGCTGGAAGGACTCCTGCAAGTGCGCCAGTGCTCGGCCCGCCAACCTGGGTGGAATGGATCCCGGCATGCGCCCCATGATGAACGTGAGTGAGACAATGCAAGAGGTGCAATCAAGCGAGCAAGCGAGCTCGAAAGAAGCAACGCTGGCGAGTTTCACTCTAAGCACGTCTGCGCCTTCCAAGCATAGTGTTGCCAAAGTCTGCCGAACAAGCGTGTTGTCGCCCTAGGTGCCCGCCAAAGAATCTAAGGGAACGAAATCAGGATAGCCTGGAACGAGATGTTTCCTGGTGAGGCTGTGCGATCTAAGAACAATTTGCACACATCCACGCAGCCGCATAACACTTTGGGCCCTTGCAAGGTATTGTGGGAGAAGAAGCCCGCGATGACAATGACGACAATGACGACAATGACGACAACATCGACGGCAGAATACAAACTTTAAACCTATCCGATAGTGCCATTTTGCTCATTGCTGATCTGTCTGGCTACAAGTGCGTGGAATGTGCAAATATTCCCTCATTGAGTACATATATATGTGCCCATATGTTTTTCACCGCATTGGCATCATGGACACATTCAGGTGCGTATGCTGGCTGCATTTAGTAGCTGGTAGTGGCAGTGGCAGCGGTAGTGGTAGTAGTGGTAGTGGTAGTAGTGGTAGTGGTAGTAGTGGTAGTTGTCGTGGAGTGGCAGTAGTCGCAGGAGTAGCGGGAGTAGTGGCAGCGGCAGTAGCAAAAGGAGAAAGCAGCAGCAGCAGCAGCAGCAGCAGCAGCAGCAGCAGCAGCAGCAGCAGCAGCAGCAGCAGCAGCAGCAGCAGCAGCAGCAGCAGCAGCAGCAGCAGTTGTTGTTGTTGTTGTTGTTGTTGTTGTTGTTGTTGTTGTTGTTGTTGTTGTTGTTGTTGTTGTTGTTGTTGTTGTTGTTGTTGTTGTTGTTGTTGTTGTTGTTGTTGTTGTTGTTGTTGTTGTTGTTGTTGTTGTTGTTGTTGTTGTTGTTGTTGTTGTTGTTGTTGTTGTTGTTGTTGTTGTTGTTGTTGTTGTTGTTGTTGTTGTTGTTGTTGTTGTTGTTGTTGTTGTTGTTGTTGTTGTTGTTGTTGTTGTAGCAGTAGCAGTAGCAGTAGCAGTAGCAGTAGCAGTAGTAGTAGTAGTAGTAGTAGTAGTAGTAGTAGTAGTAGTTTACACAACATAGCAAGCAATGGCATGGCATGATCATTGGAGGTATGGTCTTTACACTGGGGATGCCCTTGGCTGCCCGAATGGAGTTCATAATTATTCGCTTCTGATGAGTCAATGACCGTCCTACAGGTCATTTGACGATCGCACGCATGTTGTTGAGTTTGCTGGAGCTTTTCAGCATGCTCTTGTCATATGTTGTGAGTATTTATGATTGGTGAATGGTTGAAATGGTATGATTAACACTGTTCAAGAAAGGCTGTATACCAATATGCTGTAGGTGCTCTCATTCCTGCGAACAGTATGACAACTCGGGGCTTGTTGCTCTATTAAGTCTTGCGGAGCACAGGAATCTCATGACCTACGCATCGAAATTGGCGTGTCACTGATGTATGGCGGGTGCATTGCAGAAACACATTGCAGCAGTTGCGGCATGTATTGAGTGCACGCTACAGGACCACGCTACAGGACCATTGCGGTCATGTTGAATGATACCGATATGCTTAGTTTTCCACTGTCATACGGGCGAGCCAGAAGATACTGAGACAGTAGTGATTAGTGGCCATGATTCGTCAATACCACGTATGCCCATGTCCGCGAAATGTCAAGCCGGTACATTTTGAGGGTCACTGTCTTTTGCACGCAAGCACTCGTTGGTAACCCCAAACAAACAGCAACTTTCCTGGCACGCTTCTGCAAGCTACATCCCTCAACCGCAGAAATAACTTGACGCCGTTTTGCCTGGCCACAGCCCTTCAGCCTGACTTGCCTGACGAGACCCAGAGTCCCTCGTGTGAAAGCTTGCTTGGCCAAGGCACTCCGCGGAAGGAGCCGGATGGTTTTGCAGGGTTTGGACGTGCAGTGTCCTGAGACTCAGCGCACGCGACGCTGGCCATCCGTGCCGTGATATAGGGCAGCTCAGAATCGTCGTCCGCCATTCGCCATCTGGTTTCTCATCATGGGACAAGTGCATTGGCAACAATGATGAACAACCGGCACACCATCTAGGCGTGTTTCCTCGAGACAAGCAATCGATCTAACTAGTACATGCATGCATGCATACAGGCATACAAATGTGCATGTGCACACACACACACACACATTCGTCCATGTGTGCGTACATCTCTGTGCATGTGTACAAAGTGTGCAGCATATGATAAATACATGTACCTGCGCATTGGAAGTGCGGGTTCATCGCCAAACATGGGCGGCATCAGCACGTACAAGCCATCTTTCAACCTAGGATCTCAAAATCAACCAAGGAAAACTGCCGGACTCCCAACACCTCTGCCACCAATAAATGCTGACTTGGAGGATTGCTTCTCTTGGTTACAGAACGTGCCAGGCCGCCAATTTGGACACCTTGGCGTCGTCTCGGGCAAACAACGATGGCAGCGGCGACTTTTTTCAAATCGAAGCCAGCGGCGTTTGGGTCCAGCCGAGTTGACCCTTCTGAAGCCGAGGTGCCAAGCCAGCGATCCCAAAGCACCCCTGCAGAGCCAGGCGCCAGACTGTTTAGCCCACTCCTGACGAGACCCGTGAAAATTAGGTATGCGTTTTTGCTGGAGTTGGTGCCCTTTTTTGTTCCCATTTAAGAAGACAGACTCCGGTACAAGTACCCTGTCTTTGTGTCCTCTCGAAATCCGCATGTTTCGTCCATACTGAGAAAGCAAAATCGCCATTCCTGCCCAACCTTCACGGCATAAAGTGTCTGAACTTCTGGACTCTCAAGGCCTCGAGCGGAGAGGCCCCAGCATCGAGCCAGTACACGGGCCTAGCGCGCAGGGATTTGGAACTCCCCAAGATGGGTCTCTCTATTCAAGCAACTTTTTCTTGGTTTCCCCCCCCCCAGAAAAAGAAAGGGACACCCTTTTCTCAGGCACCCGGTTTCCCCCAAGTCACATGTTAGCAATGCACAGTGGTGGGAAAGTCGGGGGTTGCCTGGATTTCAATAAGATTTGTGTTTCTGAGAGGGCACCCCGTTTGCCCGGATTTGATCACCCATGGTTCCACCTACAAACCATTGAGCTGTGCCTGGCTTTGGCAAGTTTACAAATGGTAGGCAAGTCTCCAAATGATGGACATGCCATCCTTGGTTTGCGATGGATGCCTCGCAAAATGCTTACTGTGTGCGGGTTGCTCCGTGCAATGATTTCATTGCTGCGTATGTCTGGTCTGAATCAGATCAAAGTACGAAACAATTGTCGAAATCCAGGCCAAGCATGGCACATGACACGTGGCCACCGCTATTCTACAGGAGTGTTGTCGAACATGTGGCACTCATACCTCATTGTTTGGGCCGAGTGTCCCAAACAAAACATGGCGGCCTTCGCTCGGTCCCGGACCCCTTTTGGATCTCCGGCAGCTCGCCGCTCGCCATCATCGCCGCCCCGCCGCCTTCGCCGTGCCGCTGCGCCGCCAGGAACCTCGGCTCTCACGCGAGAGCTAACAGCTTGGTTGCTGTTGACCCCGCTGCAAAAGGTTTAACTTTTGGGGGGCTTAGTGGAAAACCCCTTGATTTCAACCGAAAAGTTAAAGTCTAAAGATCCAACCCAACAGCAGTCAAGACAGCGGCGCAGGCGGCACGCTGGGCCGCGCGCAAGCAGACCACGCTGCGCTTGAGTTGCGGCTGAGAGCGTCCCAGCTCACAGAGCAGCAGCACCTTGAGCAGACGGGGTCTGTTCAGAAGCATCACCAGCGGAATGAGATTCACCCTACATTCCGTGAATGATGCTGTTCGGTTCTTAGGATGGTGGGAGCTCAAGGTGAGGCGAGTCCGGCGTACAACTCGCGCCAGCATTCCAACCACTGTAAATGCACAACATGAGCAAGTCACCAGCATCAAACATCAACCCTGGCTGGTCCCTGTGCTGCGAGGACGTCAACAAGACCATTCGAAAGTCTTGTTCAGCACTTCCAAGCTTGGTGGCATCGTGTGTCTGTGTGTGATCGGTATGCCTTACCTTTCACAGAACAATAGGGCAAAGTGCCATGGTTGCTGTGAGCTGAGCTTCCCTGCCAGCAGTGCAATGTGGCCAACACCTGGAGCTGCAGACGCTCACGCTAAAACGGCGGTTGGAACGTGAGCTTGGACTAGTGGCGCAAAGGCTGTCCGTAGGCAACATGCCAAACTCGGTGCCTCCAGGACTCAGGCGGCTGGGCTGTTCGCTGCAGGGCAAACACCTCTCAGCCAAGAAAGACTTTGATGGGAAGGTGCAGGCCTGCACCAGGTGAAAACACGAGTCCTGACTGCAACCCCACCCATGATGTGTTGTTTCATATGCCCGAAGAAATGCTCCTCATCGCAACGCAACTTGCCTCGCGCTGTACGGCGTCGCCGAGCTGCAGTACGGCAGGTCAAAGTGGCCTCATAGCAACACCAGCGAGGGGCTGCGAGGCAGCGGCATGCCTCCAGATCCTCTAGGTCTGCGACCACATTCCTTGAACCAACTCTCTATCATTCTCGCGGGAACTTCAAACAGCCCTTGAACGAATCCAAACGGCCAAGCGGCAAAACACCAAGTCGCACTGTTGGGATGCAAATCAGCGAGGGCTTCCCTTGGAAAGGACCAAGATGGCGTCCCCAGTAGCCATAGGCCGACTACGTGACACTCCCATTTTGGGGGCTGCATGCAAGCTGAAGATAGCAAGGGCTCCGGCAGACAAAAATGACTGCGTCGTTGCTGCTGCCGGGATAGGTGACCTTCGCAGCCGATAGCATATAGACTGCGCGACTGCTTCCATTGGTTCGGCGACGTGTAACTGGACCTGCGATCACACGCGTCAAGCCTGCAAGACCGCAACATCTCGTACTTCAAGCCATCTTTTCGCAGCTGCATGTTGCACCTTCATGAAATCACTTCATGTCTTTCATAAATCAGGGCCTCTACATCCATTTCGAATCACACTAGAAGAAACCGAATGCCACTCATTTCAGACTCCTTCACCTGCCCTTGCCGCCCTTGCCTTGCGCCTTTGTTCTCCCGCTTCTACCCCGAGAGGTTCACCCGAAGGCGCCTTCAAAGCCTTGCGCCCGGTATCGAAGTCCCAGTGCTTCAGCTGCAGAGGGCCCCGGTATGAGAAGGCCGCCAGCTCGTCCTCACTCAGCTCGGCGCTTTCAGGCTTTCGGTGTCAATTCCTTCGGCTCGCTGGTTTGGTGATGAGATACTTTTCACTTTGCTGCAAATCAAATGATCCGCAGTGGACATGGCGACAACATCAAACAGCCAAGGCCGGGATTAGTTGCACATAGTGGATTTGCCATACCAAGCCCTTGTGCATGTCTTGAACTCTGATTGACTTTGACACCTTGTTCTGCGTATGCAAGAGACTCCTCAAGAAGACAAGAAACCGGATCCAGAACTTCATTTCTCGCAACAAGGGATGCATGCGGCTTTGGCTTCCAGAAGAAAGCTGCTGCAGCTCCAAATCAGCCCTGCAAGCTTGATGAGAAAGGCTTTCGGAGCAAAGAGCTTCTGGCTCGGGCTTCTTCCTTTTGGCCAAAACGGTCTTTGAGATCGTACCTGTTTCAATGTTGGGGGGAGGCGCCAAAACGGGCTCATCCTTTCAGCCGGGATCTCTTTGCGAAGCACCGGAATTCGGAGAGGTGCGCGGCACCGCTGCCGCACGTTGCGACGACACGGGTCCTCCACGATAGTGGCGGCCACTTGCTCCTGCATCGGAGGTCTGGAGACATCTGGAGACGATTCAAACGACAAAATGTGAAGATAAAGCGCAGGGCCTGCCAGTATGCGTGGGCATGAATGGATTGCCTGCATGTGACACTGCAATCAATTGTCCAACCTCCCACCACACATCCGTACCAGTTGCTCGTCGGCCCCTGTGTTAACCTAAAAAATCAAAGTCTGCACATGGAAACATGTTTCTAAGAGGCAAGGCCCACCCCAAACGCTGGTCAGTGCACCTGCGCTGCCTTGACTGGCTCCGTGTGGAGGTGCCCGGATCTGGCCTTAGACCAACATATGGACTCCGTCCCGGATGTTTTCATTGCCCCCCCCCCCCCAAACGATTGAATCCTAAATCGCAACGCCCAGCCTTGTTTTCCTACAGTTTTAAGATGAAGAAACCAGCTCGTGTCGACCAATTTGCAGTCGTATTCACAAGTGACGAACAATCGTCGTCGCAAGTGCCGCACTAGCCTGAACATGGTATCCAAAGAAGTGTCAATGCCATGGCTGCAGTGCAAAGACTGAGCTCCAATAGCGGCCCAACCTTGTCACAAAAAACAAGCTAGGTCCGGCACGGTCACTAACATCATTGTGACTTTGCATGGAAGCACATGCACGCAGCTGCTCACAAAGACGTACAAAGAGAGAGAGAGAGAGAGAGAGAGAGAGAGAGAGAGAGAGAGAGAGAGAGAGAGAGAGAGAGAGAGAGAGAGAGAGAGAGAGAGAGAGCGCGCCCGCGTGCACACGACACACGCATGCGCACACACGCACACGCATAAACACACAAACACACGTGTGGGTCTACAACCGTGTCCTCCGCCACTCTGCAAGCTGAGGCAACCAGAACAACCTCATAATGCTATCAACATGACTATTGCTAATACTCGCAAAGCGCCCCAACCAGTGTCTTGCGTACCTCCAAGACAGGCAAAGCCCAGCTGAGGAATGAAGGCTGGGACCCGCATGTCCAGGTATCGAAGTCTCAACCCGAATGAAGTTCTTTATGCCCGTTGGGTGAACAAGCTGACCAGGCAACTCTAGCAACGGATTTGCCGAGAAAGTGACTTGTGCAGCGAGACGTCCGAAGAGGCACAAGAATTCCGTCTCCGGCAAAGCCTTGCGACGTCGCGGAACTGAAAGCGTGAAATCAAGCCCCGAAAAGGGAAGGCACTTGAGGATCCGCACATCTGCAAGAGCCGACCAGCCCTGGAATATATGAAATGCCGACATCTATGTGAGGGCGCAAGATCAGCCCAGCTACTGGCTCTCAGAAATCAGCACCAAACAATCATAATATTTTTAAGATAACCAACAGACTGCGGATAGACAAACTCCTGCACTAGACGGGATGGATGAAACCCGATAAATACTGGAATAAACCACCTGCGTTACGAACTGGTGCAGGACGTTGTCCATCCTCACAACCTGAATCTCGTCCAGCCTGCCGCTGCCACTCAATCTTGGACGCCTTCCGGTCGCACACCACACTGCCGCACGCGAGAACACAAATGATAAATGGGTGTCCTTTTTGGAGTTGGTACCCGTTTTGTTCAGCTAGCTGCCTGCGTTCCATGCTGAGCCATCTTGTGGAGAAATAATGACGTTCAACAGAACGAAAGAAATAATTCAACAAATGGATAAAGGCAAACATAGAGAGAGAGAGAGAGATAAAGAAAGAGAGAGAGAGAGAGAGAGAAAACATGTTGCGCCTTGCAAGTACGAGCAACTCAGTCCATTTCTTCAACATAAGCTGGCATTCCGCTTGGTACTGGCTCCTCTTTCAACTTCCCACCCTCTCAGCGATGTGGCAATGGAGCCTCTGGCAGCTCTGGCTGAGACAGCGCTTCCTCGGACACCTGTGGCACATCAACCGTATCATCTGTCGCCGGGTAGAGTCACTGAAGTTGTCACAGCTCTCGAGGAAAGCCGGAGGCGGTTCGCAGTACCCATGCCCTGCTTTTATCAAACTTGCTCTGGTGTATGAGACTGCCAAACCAAGGCAGGTCATTTGGCGCCAACCCCCAGGTTGACAATGTAATAACATGCATGTCAATTTGATGGCAAGTTTGGTCAAACTCAAACTGGTCGAACGGACCTCAAAGCCCCGCCTCTTTCGGCGAAGGGCAGTACAGCTGCAGCGGCGGCTGCGGCGCTTGTGGCGCAAAGTTCTGCGAAGCCGCCTAGCACTGAGTATATCTCCTTTAGGGTGCTCTTTCTAGTAGCGTTTTGCGGGAAACACATCCATTGGGAGGGAGGGCTTCCACTGCTTTGCAGACAAACCCACTGCCGTACCAAAGAGGAATACCGCATAACGAAGCCATGCCAATGAAAAGAAAGAACCACATCAGCATGGTCCTACTGGGCTTCAGTGACTGCCTCCGCTTTGTCCTCCTGACTCCAAAGAAGCCCGGAGAGACAGCCCAGCAGGCCGCCCAGAATCGCACCCTTCCTCAAGTTCTCGCGACCAACCAACCATGCTATGCTTTGAAACAACCTCCTCCAAAGCTGCTCAACCAAATCGAACAAAGCGCACATGCACATGGGTCAGCGGAATCTCGGACAAGATGGAATGGTAGGGGCAGTAGCGCCATGTCAGAAGTAACTGGTGGCAACCTTTCTGAATCCTCGCAGAAACGCATGCCTGGACAAGTCATGTTAGTGTATTGACATAATATAAAACTTTAAAATACATAACTCTGGTATAGACACACTCTTCCACCCACCCACCAACGCACACAAACAGAATCATATATATATATATATAGATACATGTTATACACACCCGCACACACCACACCCCCAAGTTGCAAAAGCTCTGGTTCACCTGCTTTCGTAACCCTGACCAACAAAGCTGGGTACTGCAGTGGGGTGTGGACACCGGCCATGTCCATGTACCGGCCAAACTTTCGACCTTCCTTTTACTGAAGCAGCCTCCTTATCTCTTGCAGTCGTGCATGTCTGCGTGTGTGTGTGTGTGTGTGGCAATGGCTGTAGTGGGGGTGTTGGATTGCAGGCTGTTGTATCTTGGTACGCAATCGAAGTAAGGGCGCATCATGAAGCATGATTTGCAATGAAAGGAGAATGAGTCAGGGCAACTGAGCTGTCCAAAAGAGCATTCTACGATATGCTGGCAAGCTTCTCAGCAGCGACTATCAAGGTTGCAACATGCATGATGCCAGCGTTTGCTCTTCATTGCGGGGGCAGCCCGGTCAGGCGTGTCTCTGGATGTGAGCGCATGGATGTTTCATTCATATTGTTTGTGAATGTGTCCCGGCAGTAGGCTTGAACGAAAACATGACTCAACAAGCACCAAGTAATGACACTGAGCATGTCAAGGTTACTTCGAATGGTAACATGTTCTGAACCTCCTCGCTGGTACACGTCAGGCACTGCAACTGCGAGCCCGGATCAGCGAGCGAGAGAAAGAATTGAGCGTGAGTTGTCATCTAAACCCAGCACAAGGAACATTCAAAATCTATGTAAAGAATCCAAGGGGCGGCCGCAGTTGAGACCTAGCCAACATCCACCCCAGCTGAGTTGTGTGCTCATTGCAATCGCTTGGGCAGTCCGGAAAGGTATCTCTTGCGGAGGCTTGCAATGTAGACTGCATACCCATGACTCTGCGGGTAAAGCTCCATGCGCCCGGCAGCCCAACTGCCAAGATTCACTCTGCGATTGAAGTGCCATCATGAATGGCGCATGCCGGCTGGACATGTCGCGAAGGAACATCCAGCTTCACTGTCCCCTGCTCCATCCGCAATCGCTTTTCAGGCTAACACGGCAGGCAAGGCCCGAGCTGGTGCGCCTCAGCTGAACTCCGACAAGTTGAATTGGTGAGGACAGCACAGCCCTACTTTGACCTGGCTTTCACCTGACAGTCGGTACCTTTGGGATCTGCTGGCGCCAAGTTGTCATCAGCCTGTGCCTGCCTGTCATGCGTGAAAAGCCCCAGGCACGCCAAAATGTGGAACCGAAACAGCTGGTTTGTGGAAAGGCCAAGCTGAGTGACGAGGATCTCGTTATCCAACCACAACGCATGCTGCAAACAAAACAGGGTACCCAAGTGCTTCAATTTGTTGCAGTCCAGCGCACTCGTTTCGAAGCGTTCTTATGATTTGCGCGCGACTTGAATGTTCCTGTCGGAATCAGAAGTAAGGCCCAATGACAGTATCATCTATGCCATCCATTTCCCGCTTGCCTTGTAGATCCATTAGACCGCAGGAGAGCCTGCAAGAAGAATACAACCACTGCAGGGGCACAAAAGCTCAAGATGAAGTTGATGACCAAGGCTTCCAACAAGGGGAAGGCCAAAAACACAGCCAACGCGATAGAGTGAGAAGATTAATCTGAAACGGATGCTCCGACAACAGCAAAAAGGACGAATTTCGCAGGGGTAAGTCAGGAGAAGCCTCAGAGGTAAACAACGAGCTGCAGAGACCTGCCGGACTCAACGCGCAGATGCGATGTTGAAGGGAGTGGCAAGAAGACTGCGCCTCATCGCTTTCCCAACCAGGCACAAGGGGAGAAGGTGTATCAATATTACACGAGGGCACACTAGGGCCAATTTCATGCAAAGAGACCGGCACAAGAATGACTAATTGGTCTGGGCCGCGGCAAAAAGATTAGCGCGGACGGCTTCTGAGTGGTGCGCGCACAGCGTGAGCGGTGCGGCGCAGCACTGTTCGAGTCCAGCTGCGTTGTGCAGCAACGAGGGGGGATGGGTGTAGACTCATCCGCCTTCGGAAGCATTCCACAGGCGTGGGCCCGAGATGTCCAAACTAAGTTACATGTCTGCGACAGACAGAATTGCAGCATATCGCTGCACCAACATTAACGACATCAGTCATAGTTGTAGACAGATGCACACAGAGCATGTTGCTCAAAAACAAGTCATTCCAAGTCCTGCCAAGCTGTGCGTAGGCAGGGACCAAGCGCTTTGCTACCCTGAAATGTAAAAAGTGGGAAAAGCACGGAGGTGCACCCGGGGGCTCAAGGTCTGGTGTAGGCCGCGAGGATGCTGCCAATTGTACGGTCCAGGAAGGAGGCCTCATGCCTAAGTGCGGCAAGCTTGCGCTTGCGTTCCATGGTTGTGCCTTGTAGTTGAAGTTGCCGGCAGCGAAAGTGCTGCCGTAGCCACAATCGAGTTGCGCAGAGTCTGTGTGAAGCGCCACCCCCTTGTTGCCACGATGTCGCCAGCAATGAGTAGGGCTCCACGACCTGATGCTCCCAGCTTCGTCAAGGAGTTCCACACGCAAGTGAGAAGACGAGTGCTTCCGCGCCGATGCAGCGAAAATCCACCAGAGCTGCAGCGAATCACTGTTCAACTGGACCTTGGAGACAAAGTCTCTGACCAGGACAGAGAGCTGTATAGACACGAGGAACCCAAGGAAAAAGCACCATCCGTGAGCAATGACGATCCCAATGCAGCACCATCCAGCGAGAGGAGGGAAACGAAACATGGCGGTTTCCATGGCGTAAGTCAAAGGAGCTCCCAAACATCAGCTGACACAGGTCCACCATCTGGTAGGATTTGGGCCGAGACCTGCGGCAAAAAGATTTAAAAAAAAAGTCTGCCTGCTAGTCAACAAGTACGATCACGTTCAAAAGGTTAAAGGTCATGGGGCAAACAACATATTCAAAGCCTGAAACACATATCAACGAAGTGGCTCTTCACCTCACCAAAATTGTTTGG
>CAUJNA010000521.1:160000-170000 GCA_963377175.1 Effrenium voratum | reverse complement strand
CTGGCCACTATGAGGAAGCTATGATCCATGCTCACGTGTGCAAGGACCCCGCCCAAAGTGAACATTGGTAAATTGCTTCAGCATAGACCCCAAAGACCAGAAATATCTTTGGTGGGTTTCAGAAAAAAGCAAGATTGAATGCTTATGTAAGTGCAAGGCACACAGAAGCAAACTTCATGGCAAATCCATTTTGCTGCGCTCATGCCCTGCACCTAAAAGCAACACAGCGCCCTGAAAACAACAGCGGCCTGCACACCTGCAACAATCTTCTTCCAAGATCCTGGTCACCCCCTCCAACAGAACGCTGCGGCAGAACCCTTCGCAACAGCACCACCGCCCTCAGCGCACCCCTGCGACAGCACCCTGCCAGCAAGCCACGGGGTCTAGCAAGTGATCAGTGCAGGATAAACTGCGAGTCATCCCACGCAAAGAGCCTTTTGATCAACCCCCACGCATCTGGCACTGCCTTTCGCCCTGCCTTGGTCCTGGAGACGCCTCATCACAGCTTCAGCACCCTGCAGGTCCCGAGCCTCGCCAGGTCAATGGATTCGTCTCCCAGCCATGGCAGGTGCTTCTCTTCTTGCTGCGATAGGAAGGGAATGAGGGAAGGACTCATGTAAGCCATGCCTTGTTTCCTTTAAGGGGATCCCCAGGTTCATTCCCTCACTCCCTGCTGAGCACCAGAAAGTCTTGTTTCCCGTTGAGACGCACGGCGAAAGCTAAACAGCTAAGAACTCAGGATCAAGCGACATCGCGACCACTGCCCCAATCCAAGGAGAGGCAGTTTTGGATGCGGGCCTGTCCCTGTCAGTGTGGTTCAACTTTCTCTGCGGACTATGTGTTAGAGAATCTTTGTCACTCCCCCCCCCCACCCCACCCGAAACCAGATGATCAGAGTCGTTGAAATGCGTGACCATGGGTCAGCTGAAAGGGAAACTCGCAGTTGCCAAAGGTGTCCATCACCCACTTCCAGCACCATGCCCCAGAGCCAAATTCACAACTTACATCGTGAGAGGGCCAAACAGAAAGTATCACACCCGCCGCTTGCCTTGTTAAAGGGGTTGTTGCTTGTCCCAAACGACGACGCAACCCCAGATAGGCCCAAAGACAAGGCGCCGTTGTAAGCCACGCTCAAGCCAGCGGCAGCGTACAACAAATGAATCATTGGGGGCAAAGGCCAGTTATTTCGCAGATGACTTCTCAGCTTGAAAGCCTGACAAAGAAAATCCTGCTTGCTCCGACGCATGAAGCATGCAAGGTATTGCTGATGAGACCAATCTAGGAGCTTGAAGTCCTACCGAGATGTCTCGACTCTGTCACCAATACATGAGGTACAAGATTCCGCCACGGCCATCTGGCAGTGCCTTCGCATATGCCTTCATCAGGGCGGTGTAAGTAGCCAGATTTGGCACCAGCCTGCCGGCAATGATCGCAGGCCAAAATATACCATGTCTGTAACTGGACATGGGAAAATTGACCCAGTCCCCAGGTTTTTGGTGGGACATTTCGGGAGGTTCCCCTCTCTTCCAAATGGACCACAGACTTCTCAATGACCACGCCCGCATGTTGCACGAGAGAAACGCATCTCACTCAGGCCATGACCCTTTGCTGCAAAGCGACTGGAAGGCTAGCTCCGCCTTTGCCTTCTTTCCTGACCTGCAAGGATCATGTCCAAAAAGAATTTCTGAAATCACTCTGTCCCATCGTTGCTTCATTGCTACGGGTATTCCGCAAGCAGAGAACAGAGTAACAGTTGAGGAATAATACAGTGTTCGCATTCTGGACAGTAAAACAAACCGTGCACAGACTGAAGGCACGCTTGCAGAGAAACTGGTGAGAGGAAGTGACATGTCACAAAGCCAGTCTCTGAGAGTGTTGGATCTGCAAGTCGGCTGCCACAGGCATGTGTTTTTCGATAGACGGCGTGAAAACCTGCAAAGCTCACAAATGCTGCAGAACCACGTCCCTTGCATATTGGCAGACAGTAGCCATGCATGGGAGGTACGGTGAGGCATGCTCACTGTGCCTGGCGTAGGCGTCGAGAAGGAGTGTGTAGCCCACCTCAGCAACGAGCACCACCCATGGCCGCCTTGGCGCGGCTTTTCTGCGTTTGGGCTCGCTGGTGTATCTTGCAGGCAAGCCAATACAT
The DNA here is from genome assembly GCA_963377175.1 of Effrenium voratum. NCBI lineage: Eukaryota > Dinophyceae > Suessiales > Symbiodiniaceae > Effrenium > Effrenium voratum. The sequence goes on along the minus strand of CAUJNA010000521.1, from coordinate 167,851 downwards.
GCTACACATGAATGTACTTGTACCTGTACGTGTCCAAACCAGTACACGCATACATAGACATGTGCATACGCAAACACATATTACATACATATACATACCTGCGAACATGCATGTACACAATCGTGATAGTCCATTCCATTGAACAAACGGTTACCTTCAATTCAAACAATCACATTGCATTCTTTCATATCCGCCATGTCAACGTCGAACAAGGCGAAGGGCGCCATATGGCCATGGGTCAAAATCCAAATCGTACCCCCAGGTGAACATCCCAATCCCCATTAACATAGACCCCAAAATGGAACCATTGTTGGTTTTGACCCACAGCCATATCACTCCCGTCTTGGGCTTCAGCGAGGTTCAGCCTTCGATCCGCCAGCCTCTCGGCCTCTGGGAGCTGCTTCGCCTGCAGGAAGGCGCCTCAGCCGTCTCGAGGGGCTGACTTTTGAGCGTCGCCTGGCTCCCGCAGTGACACCATGGCTCTGACTCTCATGCCGAATTGGGGATGGGCAGCCTGTACCATCCCTGTTGGGGCATCTTCAATGGTAGGTTCTCATCTTAAATGAGACAACTTCAATTCTGAAATGCCCTGAGCACCAAATGCTCGATCTCCTTTGTCCGTGTTCTCCCCAAGAACTAGACTTGCAAGAGCCTTGTCAGTGAAGGACATCGACGCTTGGGCGGTTTGGTGCAGTTCTCAAACAAGTGTCCGAGGCCCATGAGTCATGGCGTGGCGGCATTTTGTGTGATATGGAAATCGAAATCCAAGTCACCAAGCTCACAGTGTCTGACTCCGAAGAGTTGAGCCAAGCCACACCAGTACACAGCTTGAGGCTTCACAACTCAACAATGTCCAGAATGTGCAAGGCCAGAGGCCCAAAAGAGGACACCTTTCGTGGCAAGAGAGACGGGGCTAAAGCAAAAACTTTAAACTTCAAGGGTCAACATCACAATTGCCTCTGCGCAACCCACACCTTGCAAAGAAATCCTCTGGCCCGCCTCCAAGTTATTGTTATATTCATTCCTTACGCTATACTCAGTGCAGGCTCGGCAACCCCACGCAGAAGCGCAGTGTGAGTGACCTGATGCAAGGACAAGTGCTCTGGAATGGGCGGTTTCAGCTTCAGACATGTGGCTCCAGTTGGTTTCGTTGGTCATCGATGCAAGGAAACAGTGGCACCAAATGCTCATGTTCGTCGCTTAAGAAAAGCGCTTCCGCAGTGGCGATGCATGGCGTCAACCGCATCCGCTCAACAGACACTTCGCAGCGGCAGACTTGTAACGCCAAATGGCGATGCTTCCCGCTCAAGGGGAACGCAGCAGCAGTGAACACACGTGGCCCCAAATGTTTACGTTCGTCGCTCTAAGAAAAAATTGCAACAGTGTAGGCCCATAAGACCAAGTGAGCTATGTTTCTCGCTCCAGGGTTCCCCCAGATTGCTCAAGTAACATTTCGCATCAGAGTAAACACATATCGCCAGATCCTTGTGGCTGCTGTTTCGCGGAGATCCTGCAATGGTGAAGCCACGTGCAGCCAAATGTTGACGGTTGTTTCAAAGATAACTCCGTATAGTGTAAAAAGATTACATGATGTCGTTTGTCGTTCCAGGGAAACCCTGCAGCAGCGACACCACCTAGCACCAAGTGGTCATGTGTGTCGCTCAAATAAACTTCGAATCGGTGTAGACACATGGCACGTGCCTGTTGGCAGTTAAAACACATGGCGCCAGATGTTTAGGTTTGTCGCTCAAACATAGCTTTGCATGCGTGCAAACAGCCAACCATACAGTTTGTCCAGCAGAAAGCTTGGGGCAGCCATGTTTAAGTTGCGATGATGCGAGTGAGGTCTCGGGGTCTTTGCACAAGAGCCAGGAGCAAGATGTGACAAGGATAGAAAAGGTTTGGGGCCAACCGAGTTGTTCTTGGCTTAGAGCCATCTACGATTGGCTTAGACGAAACCCTCATTGTCAACCGAGCTCGTGTGCCACTTGTTTGCGCGTGTTCAAAGCGTAAGATAGACAAGTGTCAATATCATGGACAGGCGTTTGAGCATTCCCTTGCATCCACGTCTTTGTTTCGGGTGCAGCATGGTCGGAATGCCTTGGTTTTAGATTCGTGTATATATATATATATGTATAGATATATTTATATATATGTATACATATATGTATGTGTATATATATATATGTGTGTATATGCCCCCCTGCACCCACCATTTTAGCTGAAAACTTGCCGCTTCCTTCACTGCCAGGCATCTTCTGCAGCTGTGACTGCTTCGCCTGCCTGCTTTACAAACAGCTTTAAGAACAGGAATTGCACAAGGAGCTTTTTGAGGAGCCTGAAAAGGAGCTTGATAAGGAGCTTTCCAAGGAATCTGATAAATCATAAGGAGCCCAAAAAGAAGCTTTAAGTAGCCTTATCAAGAGCTTTGCGATGGAAAATCACGCGCGTTTAAACTCTAGTTGGAATGGACATTCTATTTTGCATCCAAATCGCAGATCAAAAATCCAATTGAGTTCGAATCCTACGTGTTGTCTAATTATTGTTTGAAACTATATGTGGAAAGGATTCTTCTTCATGTTCTCATTCAGAATGGAAGCTACGATTGAACCATATCCTTCTTACCTGATATTGATTCACAATTAAATGTTACTAGGAGCCTTCTAAGGAGCTTTACAATGAGGCCTGAAAGGAGCTCCATACGGAGCTTCATGGAGTAAGGAGCCTTATCAGGACCTTTACAAGAAGCCTTGTCAGGAGCCAGAGGAAGCTTTATAAGGAGCTTCACCCTCGTGCATTGCAGTGAACTTTACAAGCCTTTTAATCAGCCTTATAAGCTTCTTAAAGCTTTACAAACAGATTGTAAGGGCCAAGGAGCTTTGTAAGGAGTTTCATTCTGGTGCTTCATGAAGGCCTTATATGGAGCCTTGGAAGGAGCTTTGTGCCACATGGCCGATGCGCCTCGGATCTCGTTGGGCCAAAGTTGTTACACTTTGCTCGCCCGGCTCGGGGTTTCGATTGGCTCACGTGTTCAACGAATGCAAGAAGCAAACCACGGCGCCTTTGGGCGCCTTGGCGCTTCACCTTTCCCGCCTCGTTCGGCTGCAGCTGAAGCGAGCTCATGGAGCGAAAGGCCTGTCGCGCTAAGGTGAAGGGAAGCTTAAGACAAAAGTGTGGACCACAGCCCGTCAAAATTGAACAGACGGGTGAATTGAACTTGGGCTGGAATGAATGCCGCATCCTGCTGCACCTCCGAGCGACGGGTTCCAGTTCCTGCACAACTACGTCAGCCCGAGTCCCGCTTCCAAAGGCCTGTGTGCGCGCACGTGTGCGGCGTGTGCATGTGTGCGTGCGTGCGTGCGTGCGTGTGTGCGTGCGTGAGCAAACTCACGAGCAGCTTTGCTGAATCACAAGCCTCGAACCAAAATTCGGTGACATCGGTGACGTCAACATCAACAGGCGAAATGCACGAAAAGGACTTTTTTTCGGGTGCCACAGCGGCAGCAGTCATTAGGCTTGCCTGTCTAGAGAAGATTGCGAGGTCTTGCGCGGTCCGCTCCAACAAGAGAGTCCTTGAAGGCCATCATCTTGCTGCTCCGTGGCAAACAAGGCGTCCACTGGATTGAAGCACAACTTTAGAGCAGATCCCGCAAACGGCATTAGCGTAGGTCAAAGCACTGCAAATTTTGGGACGCCCCAAAGTCCGAAGCAAATCCACAAATCCAATCAATTGCCGCGCACGGTCTCACGATATCAATGGGATTCTCATAGTGCTCGCTTCAAGGGTCCTGACCTGAGAGATTTAAGATGTGCCGGGGGAGCCAAAGAATCTCAAACGCACTGAACTTCGAAGCTCGCAAAACCAAGCTTTCTGGCGCGTCAGGTCATTCGCCACCCCGTCACTGACATGGTGAGACCGCCACTCCGCTCCGTGGCTCAGCAGCCAGTCACAGGTCAGTGCGGAAGTCCCGCTCCTCGATTTCTTCAGGGCCTCGGTGGCCGAGTCTCAAGGCACAAGTTTGCCATTGCAACACTTACCCCCCCCACAACCGGGCGCACCTCACCCAGAAGCCACGGTTGCAGAAACTCCCCCCAGAGACAAGGCACTTCAAACCTACAAACCTGGGTACAGCAAGTCCATCTTTTTTGGCCTACCCCTGGTTTGGTTGAGTTGAGTGAACTAGGAACATCGCAAGCATTTCCCCCTCCACCCCCCAACACACACACACAGACGCAGCAGGTCACACACTCGCGCACACACACACACACACACCCACCCACACACCCACCCACCCACCCACCCACCCACGCACGCACGCACGCACGCACGCACGCACGCACGCACCCACACACACACACACACACACACACACACACACACACACACACAGAAACAATCTCACGAAAACCGAGCCAGAAAACATGGCAAGGTGCAGCACTCCACTCGCACCAGGAAAGAGTCTGCCTGCCAAGGTATAAGGGATTCACATGTGTCACGTGTGAAATTCTGAGAGGATCAAGGCGGGAGGGTCATGCTTCCCAGAGATGGAATACTTAGAATGCGGTATGTGGCTTCTTCTTGTGGCATCCATAAAGCTCTGAAGGCGGAATTGTCGTCCATGTGCCCACCCATGCCTCCTGGTTCGCAGGGCGCGACGACAGCAGCTCATCGGCACCTCTCTGCTGAATGCACTTGCAAACCAGGACTCGTGCGAGACAAACAACTTCTCTTCCTCCTCACTTCTTAAATCAAAGCCCCAACCTCCGCAGCCTCCGCCTATTCGCCTCTGCTCTAAGCCGGCGGCGCTGCGCATAGGTGAGCGTCAGGCGCAAGGAGCCAGGTCGGTGGTTGTGCATCGCGGCAACCAACTGCATGGGCGGCCTGGCGGTTGACAAGTCCCCAACTGAAACGCACGACATGGTTCTTGATGCATCCTGAGCAGCAATGACCCCAGGCTGCGTACAGCGACCCTTGCAACGCCTTCCGTCGACTTGAAGAATATTAAAACCCTACAACACCAAAAACAGACGTCGCCAGCTTGAGGATTTGGACTTGGCGAGGTCCCAATTGCGCGCAGATCGGCACTTAGCCATGGCCACAGCCTCGCAATGTCGTCCACCGCGAGCAGCACATCGCCCTTCCGCACCTCAGTTGCGACTCCAAGACACTTGTGTAGGAGCGTACGTGTGCGTCTGTTTGCCAAACATGGAGCAGCTTCTCGTATCAGTCAGCCAAACTACCTGCCATGAAGTCACAGGTGTGCAGGAGCAAGCTGTCACACTCGCAATTCGGGCATAGTTTGTCCAACAACTTTGGCAACCCAGAGTCGCTCCGATGTCCTTTTCTATGCCACACAAAGAGGGTTGATCCCATCTGCAGAAATTGAAATCAGAATCCTACTCCCAGCCCTTCATTTGAAACGCCGCAAGCGATTTACTGGCCTGACAGCGGATTCCTCCAAACCTTTGGAGACTGAGCGGAGCGATTTGAAACGCCGGGTGCAAGAACTTACGCCAAGCCCTTGCCAAAGCTGAAGCTAGCGGCCCTTGCCCAAATATACCCATCACGATTCGGTCATTAAACTGTTGTGGCGCGAAAGGGTTGCTCAGCATCTAGCTATTCAAAAGCCTGTACACGTTCAAGCTAGAGCTGCGGGAGTGCACTTCCTGTGCTACTTTTGTACTTAAAAAATGCGATGTTTAAATTTCCGCCTTGTTTGGAGGGTTCTAGCAGTCCACATCACGATGCACGCTCGGGACAAGGCAAACACCTGTCAGAAAAATACCCAGACTCATCTTTGGCAAAATGGCTGCGCGCCTGCTTCTTGCAATGAAGCAACTCTGCTGGGCTTCCTGCAGTAAACAAGTCCGTGCCTTCACAGTTTGACAAAGCGGCACACACACACACACCTTCTGTGCGGAACAAACATACATAGCTAGAGGTAGGGTTTTGCTAAGTTGAGCTGTTTGTATAGCTGGCACCAATGACACAATGAAGTCCATGGATGCCGTTGAAACAAACCATTGTCCGGACCTCACCACAAGCTGGGTATCAGCTTGTAAGGAGAAAGCACCCCACAAACAATCATGGAGGTGCACAGGCTCCATAGGGCGTCCTCAAACTAGGGAAACTGACGCGTGGCTTCCCCTGGTTGTCCCTCCCTCCAGAAAACATCGCCTCAAAAGCACGAGGTCCCCAACTTCAGCCCCCAATGCGCCGTTGCAGCCACTGCAACCATGGTGCAACTCGAGCACTTTCGCACCTGGGCACCGAGATTGTGCGCAAACCGGACGGCATGTTTGGACCTTTGGGTGGATGTCGTGGAAATTGTCTCCACCCACCAAATTGGATTTCCCAAAACAATCAACCATCCTCTTACAATATCATAGCATAGCAAATGCAATATAAGCATCGCGTTACGTCGTTGAGTTCAATCAGCAGAACTGAAATCGGAATCCTCCTCCCAGCTCTTCAATCAATTGAAAAGCCACAAGCAACTTACTGGCAAGCGGATTCCTCCAAGCCTGACTCAACAGTTTGGGCAGCTGTCCGTAAATCTGGAGCACTTTCACTTGGCATTAGGCATTGCAATTTCTCTAATTGATTCCTCGACTCTGTACGTGCTTTCTGTGCCAAGACATCTCGCCGGCTTGCGGGAAGCCGGGGAAGCCGCGCCTTCGGTTCCATCGGTCGATGATGCTGTTAGGCCGCAGGTGTGCCACCGTAGCATGACTGTCGCCCACATCCAGGATGAGGCCGAGACCCGCGTCCTCACGAGGTCGCCATGCCGATGCACCCAGCTGAAATTCCTGATGCGCAAAATCTCAACAAGCATAATACGCGAAATGTGTTCTGGGTTTATGGCGTTAACGGTCTCTGGGAGAAGAAAAAGGAGTGATCTTCTTACAGCCCAAGCCTGCACATGCCCAAGCACAAAGTGCCAAAATGAGCCGATGACCGCCGATGACGTAATGCCGATAATTTCATTGTATCGCTGGCCTGTGAAATGCATCTAGAGTATGGATTGCCTGATAGGTCTATTCAAATGCACCAGCTCACCTTGACTGAAACAGACTATTTCACTTACACAGGCTGTGCGCACGGGTAAGGCACGCAAAAAAGCTATGGAGAGCCTGGACAACGAAAGGCAACAGCCAGGCCAGTAAAATCCTCACCATGCCGTAGATGCTTAGAGTCTGGTGAGCACTCCCTGGCATCCGTGTCAAAAGAGAGAACGCATTTTGGGCTTGACAACAAAACCGGAGAAGGGACTGTCAATGACCCGACAATGCACTTTGCTCTGCCAGCCCGAATCCAAGCCGAGTGGCACCGCCAACATAAACCTCAGGGCGAAAGGACTGGCGTCAGTATCTGTTCATCCAAAGTCTTCATTATGGTTGAACCCCACTGGCCAAGGCATCCAATGTCCTCTGATGCATGCCAGCAACGCACAGTCAGCTGCAAGACGTGTGCACGTCGCCACGCCACATATACAACAACACCTGCCGTTGCACTCGTGAGAAGCAACCCTATCTTCAGTTGGTGATTCAGGATTGTTTTCTTTTCCAATTTTGCTGCTGCTGCTTCTTCCAACTGGGATCTTTTTTAAGACGGCGATCTCAAACAAACTGCCCCCTGTAGCGAAGCTCTGTTGAGTGAAGGCCAACTGGGGTGCCCGCATCCACAGAGTAGGTGCACCTGAATCGCTGCGCCGGCATGTTGACTGGAAGACTTGTGCCATCCTCCACAATGGCAACTGGTTCGCTTCCCATCAGGAGCCTGACATTTGCAGGAGAATGGGCCATCTGCTCCCTTTAGATGAAGCTTGCTTCCCGACATGCTCTATAGGA
>CAUJNA010000521.1:82500-152500 GCA_963377175.1 Effrenium voratum | reverse complement strand
GACTCTGGGCCCTTCAGGGCGCTTTATCATGAGCTAAGCTGTGGTGAAACACTAACCAACCCGTCTTAGGCGGCTCTGAAAAAGAGACTCAAACTCGGCTGCAAGAAAGGCCCTTGAGCGTGCACGAACTGCTCGGCCCGCCTCCTGGGCGGCTGTGAGGTCGCCTCGCTGCACAAGGCTTGCCTTCACTTGACAAGGGGAGCCGTCCGCCTGCTCGCGCGTGTGCCTCAATGAGGATGGTGAAGCCTCAGACTGTGCAGGCAGAGAAAGAAGCAGGTGGCTTAGCTTGACCAAGCGAGGAACGTCAATAGACATGGCATCTCTCTTAGAGCTCCATCTACTGGAGATGAGCAGGCTTCATCTCCTGAGCTGCAGGCTAATCACCCCAGGCCTGGCATCGAAGCTTGGCTCTTTTTGCGGCATCCTATTGCAACATATGACCCTCCAGACGGGGGGGCACATTGAATCCTTGAATTCCCCCTGCAGGGCCGTTGAGGCAAGTTGCCCTGTCTGTTTCCGCAAGTCTGTTTCGGGCAACCCCACGTCCAGACCGGCATATGATGGTTCTCAAAAGTGAGGACCAAAGGGAACCAAAGGAGTGCCGCTCAATCTGCGCCAGCTGAATGTCTGACCAGCGCCGCTGACAAACACAATATCCTACAAAGTGTGCTTCCCTAAACATTGGTTTCATGTGCTACGAGGAGATGCAAATGAGTGCTCAAGGATTTGGCGAAAGCAGACTTCATTCCAAAATCCATTGATGCACGTTGCATGGTATTCATGTAGGCGAAATTCCGGTCAGGGTGTCTTGCACGCGGAAATGGTTTTCCAAGCTTGTCTGTCTCATGCCTGCACCCTGCAAAACGCAAAGCGGTGCCAGAGCTGTGATCGTGTCCTATTCACATGTGCCCACCAGGAGTCATTTGCTCCAAGCAGACTTTGATATTGAAATGCACCAAGAGCTCGATGTTAGCAATTAATTTAACCTCCAAATGATGAAGAACCTCTTCTGAAACATGTCACAGCGCTCAAGTCTTCAGAACATTCTGAAGCATGCAGGTCAAAGCAGATGTTTGCCCCTGCGTCCGAGTGGCTGGCCAAGTGCCCATATCATGTCCCGAGCAAGGTCCGAGCGAACCAACACGTGCTGGCAAGGCGTGACAGAGACATTCGCCATGTCCTCAAGAACCTTGCCAGAGCAAACGGGCTTTGAGACAATCAAGCAAAACATATGTCCAGCTGCCTGTAAACAATTCACCAAAGGCAATTATTCCCACCTGCAATGTCCTACCTTTGCCCGTTCTTGCGGAACCACAAGCTCGTTGCTTTGGCCGGTCCCCAAAACCTTGCATCCCTCGAAGTGCAAAGTCGAAGGCGGGCACCCAATGCGGCAGGGTCCAAAGCAAATCCTCCGTTTCACGATCAAGACCAAATGACGAGGATGGGCTTGGCTGCTTTTTTGCAGCCAAAGACATCAAGAAATCTGAGGTGGAAAAATCGACCAGAACGCTTCCTCTTGCATGGCCCCCAACACCAACTAGCCCAATCGGCGCCTGCTGTGCCCTGCCATTCAGGGACTCCTTGGCGTACGCATTCATGAGCGCGTTGTAGCCTCATTTGGCTATATGGGTAAAAATCCCGTACCCCCAGTGAACATCCAATTCAATCCCCACTAAATAGACTAAAATGGGTGGTTCACCTACCCCCCGAAATGGTACCATTGGTTTTGACCCACAGCCATTTAGCTGCACAGCCGTGGCTCACATAGCCTTTAGGATAAGTCCGCGTGCATCGCGTAGCCGCAAACAAGACGAGAAATCTCACACCCCAAATTTTCATCCAAGACGGCTGAGCAACCAGCCTGCAGGCAGGATCGTTCGTATGCAGCTAGCCAAAAAACCAAGCTCGTCAAAGCAACAGGCAGGTCAGACGGTAATTATGAAGAGCACAACTAGGTCCTCTGTCAGGCACGCGGAAAGTGCAAATCGCAGAACTAGTATATAACTGGCTTCTTGAAGCAGCTCACGAGGACTGAAGGGTTGGGCGCCATAGGTTCTGGCCAAATACGTGGGCGAATTGAGAAGCACTTCCAAGGCCCGAGCTTGCCACATCCGGCGCCAAACGCTGTTGGAGCAAGTCCTCAAGCATCAGAGTTGTGGGATGAGTGAGAAACAGCAAACTAGCCACACCCAGGCCACAGGGGCAGTTGCAACATGTTTCGCCGGAAGCGCCACGCTTTCAGTGTTTCGCCGGGCAATGTGTTGCTTGGACATGGCTCAAGTTGTGGGTTTGCTCTGTTCTGCACACAATCTGCCGGAGGCACATGAGCTTCTACTCAGGGGCAGCTCATTCTTTGTTCCCCGAATCGGCTCCAAACACGATAGTGTGCTGCGCAAGCTTCGTGCCCTTGTAACGTTGTGCAACCTCCGAACCCTGGAGTTGCCCTGTGAACCATTTGGCTGAAAGCCACCTGCCTGCTTTACGTACGTGGATTTTGCCAACGCAGCACCAGCCAACCGCCCAACCGCCCAACCGCCCAACCGCCCCGCTGCCGCCCGCACCTGGAAGGCCGCAGCGGCGCTCCGGGCGTCTTTGGCCCGGCCCAGCGCCAAGGTGGCGGAGCCCAAGCCGCCTGCGCGCCATGCGGCCAGCCGCTGTTAGCCAGCCCGAGCTGGGCGAGCGTCGGATTCGACGGCGGGAGCCACGGTTATGTCGGCGCAAGTGGGGCAACCTAAGAGCGCGCGCAGCGAAGCAGCACACCAAACACTAATATAAGGGACAAGAAGGAAGATCTAGTTTGGTAAATGTAAATTGTCGAGAAAGTAGGGACGGCAAAGCCAAGCTGTATGTCCCTGCCGCTTTGCTGACTCGCTTGAGCGTTACATTGTCTGTGCATGAAGCAGGGCATAGAAGCAGGTTGGCATCTACCCGATGGGCACCCTGATTGGTGAACTCGCTGGAGTTCTACGTGTATATTTTATGCTCGCAGGCCAAGCGAGGCGTCATTCTGGGACCAGAGAATCCGCTGCAAAATTGCAGTTTGGGAACTGCCTATCGCTTCGCCGAAGGGTTGAAGCATTTGGGCATGGGTCAAAATTACACCACCACAAAACCATAGGTTTTAGTCCGTGAGTTCATTTACCAGGGATCCATTTGGGTACCACTTTTTTGACCCACGGCCAATTTTGTTCAGGCCACTCCGCCCTTTCCGCGTCCCTTCCATTCCGAGCCCCTTGGATCCCTCGAAGCCTCCCACACGGCCATGCAGCTGAAGCCACCGCTCCGCAGGAAAATCGCCTCCAGCAACCTGACAGGCGGCAATACAAACGGAGGCATCGTTGTCTTTCCTGCGCGCTAGGTGACGCAAGTGTTCTTCGGGACTGCCCAAGTGTGAAAGGCAGATCTGCGCCCCTAGTGCATAAGAATCAGGTCAGGATCATCAGAATTACCTGCAACTTATCTTAGACAGGAAGAAACACCTACAGGACTGGCCTGCATCGCGCTCACAAGTGTCAGGCAATGTGGCCAACATGAGCATCCCATTCCCCATCAGTTTGCTAGCAAAGGACATGTTGGCACAATCGTCCAAGGCTGAGAGAATCAGCGTCTTGAACAGCACAGCCGTCAATACGCTGGGGGGCGGGGGGGCTGAGTTTCTTTGAAACTAGCTAGCAGAACAGCGACTGTGAACTCTGGATGGATTCACGTTTCTTTCTGGGGCGTTCCGTCCAGAAACAAGAACATCTATTCCAGTCAAGGAAAGAGTGATGTGTCTAGGTCAAGCTGATTGCCACAACTTGCTCCCTGTTATCCCCAAACCTCTCTTACACGGTCGTAAGTGGTGGTGTCCTGTTGCCCTTTGCTTAATGCCACAAGATCGACTCCAAATAGATCGCCCCGAGAGCTCTGAAATAGCGACCTCCAAGCTACATGCTACACCTCGCGCGCTTGTTTCACAACAGACAAAGCAACCACCAACCTTTGGATGTTCCAACCAATCCCCATAGCCACATAGAACGGCGCATAGCTTCACATTAGCATCACACGGGTACGGATCAACACTAAGCCACGAAAAGATATGAACCGCCGGTGTTGGTCCATTTTTCCATTGGGCTCCATATGAGGCGCCCTCCCACCAACTAACCTGGCAGTGCAAAAAGGCCCTTTTCCATGAGGAAAGCTGTCTTTCTAAAGGGGTCTGTGCACTTCCATGTTAGCTGGTGGGAGGGTACCACGTGGCTCCTCCCAGCCCGGCCCCGCCAGCTGCAACTCCGGGCCGTCCGGCGCCGCGGTCAGCGGCGCCAGACGCGGCCGCAGCGCCGCGAGGCTCGGACTCGGCGGTTCGGTTCGCCGGCCGACGCGTTCGGTGGACGCATTCGTTTGGGTGGCGCTTGGTTTGTTTGGGGTTCTCTTCTTTTCAGAACAGGGGACCCTGGTAGTGCGCTTGCGCGTCTTCTCATGGCTTGAAGTCTTCTCATGGGTCAGCCATGTCAGTTGCACTTGGCCTAACACCTTTTTTGCGCGGCTTTCCCGGTGGCTTCTGCTTGAAACCATCCCCAAAAAGGTCCTCAGAAAAAGACCACTCCCATGTCTCGGCTCCATTGCTCCACTTCATTGCTCGGTTGATCGCTTCGATGAAACCGTTTTCACACATCGAGACCTTTTCCAAGCCGGGGAAGTTGGCTGCCAAGCCCGAACACGAGACAAACACTGGCTCTTTTGAATCGATGTGAGCAGAGGCCCGAGGCATGAGGCCCAGAAGCCCAAAGGCTGGGGAGGCAACCAATGGATCATGGCCTTGAGAAGGACTTCTTGCTACACACATCTTTCATAAGGCAGTAGTCACGCCATCTGGGCATGTGTGCAGGCCGATATCAGGCGCAAGAGACTGCATGACCTTGATACAAAGGAGTTCAATCCTCTCTGTCTCAACAAGGTGATGAGAAAATTGCGGACACACTTGCACAGCGCCCAAAATCAATTGATGTTAAGTTCCACTCACATGGTTCTACCCCAATCAAACCAGGTGCCAGCTCACTCGAGTTCACGCATACCTGTGTGGTTTGCTGGGCATCGTGCTTTGGCACCCAGCAAGCCACAGTTGTCATGTCCTGAGCCCTAGCATCTGCTGAAGACTACTTCATTTGCTTTGATTGATCCCAACGCCACGCCTGCCCCCCTGCCCTGAATTTCCCGCTTTGCTGACCCGCATTTACCAAACAGTACGGCACAGTCACGGTCCCCAGAAGTGAAGGTTGGATCCCCTAAGATGGGACCCCACCAGCAGATCACCGGGTTGATGAGTCCTGCAGGCAAAAAGGAAAACAACATCATATATATATATATATATACACTTGTTCATAGCAAGTCATTTGCAAAGCATATTATGTCATATGACTTCACACAAAATATCCTATGATTTCCTTGGGGTGGGAACGAGCTCCGTGGCACCGCGCCAGCACAGCGCCTCCGGCACCCAGAAGACCTCGCCGGCCTCCTCCAGCATCGGCCCTTCGGGCAAAGTGAAGCAGAGCTCCTGCGGCGCCCCGGCGCCCGAGGCGCCCGCGCCCGTCCGATGCGATCCCGAGTCAACTTGGAACGCCTGGGTTTCCAAAGGAAAGTCGGTTCTTATCAACGACCTTTGGCTTCCCTTTGAAAACATATTTCTGGCGTACCCTCGAACAAACGACACGGCCACATCTGTGGTGGATTGTCGAAGAGTGGCTCCACTGGACGGTCGCCTGTATCTGAAGCAAGACCAAATGAACTCGGAAGTTGCACCAAAGCCAGTGCAGCATGGTAGCCAGTAAACCTGCCGCCTGGCAGCATTGTGTTCAAAGGACTGAGGCCACGGAAGGAATTTCTTTCTGAACCTTCCAAAAAGTGTTTTGGTGTGAGATGTTCCCTGCAATTTGCCAATTTGAGGTGTTCGTGTCCCCCTTCTTTGGTCCCAAGCCCGCATGTAGACCACACGCCAAGTCCTTCGCGATCTGCTCTCGGAGCTCCGCCTCCCTCGAAGGCGGCAGCCTCCAACACAACGGAAAGGCCAACTGAACTGCATGAGTCATCATATCTCCCATCCAAACATGGCGCACCCGAAACCCTGGGGAATTGACAATGAAACTGTTTGATCCCTGGGACCACTGTGTCAAGCTGCTTGGAAACCACCCGGCCCGCCTACGAGGGTCAGCCTCCAAACTGGGCTGCGACCCCGCTTTGCCGGCCTCCGGAAAAGAGCTCGGCTTGCGTAAAAACTGGCGAAAAGATCGTGTGGGATGGAGAAGCGCTCTCTCATATGCCTTGAGCCAGTGGCGTGTCACATGAACCCACTCGGCTCAAAAAAAGCAAAAGATTGAGCACGCGTACAAATCCGCCGACACCTGCTCCACTCTGCAGGGAGAGGCGCCTCAGAAAACGAAGCATTGCCAATGCTTTGTCCACCACCGTGCCTCAGACGGGCAATGCTCTTGCACTAAGCCAAGAAAGGTTGTAAACTTGCGAGCCAAAAAGGCACTTCCCAATCTCAGGTCATAAAACTCACTGGTTCGACTCATCAAAAAGTCCCGGGTGTCGTGGCAAGCTCTTCAGGGTCGGCGGCACTGGGCGGCAGCCCTTCACATTGCAATTGCAATGCCAGGACCGCTGTGATTTACAAGACATTTTCTTCCGGCTACTCAGGCGACAAATAGGCCAAGCAACCGTCCAGTATCAAGAGGAACTCGGAACAGCAAGCAACACTTCGTTTCGGCTCATTTCAACACTGTTTCCACACCGTGCTTTGCATCGATGAAAAACGACTCCGCCAACAGAATCGGCCTTGCGAAAGCCTGCCACAAAGAAGCCCTCCACATCCACGTGATGGGGCCACACCTCGCTGGGGATTGATGGGACGTGCGCAATGTCCTGAGGCCGTGGCTGGCAAACACGCGTGAGCGCACCTGCGCTTGTGCGTGCATGTGCGTGTGCATGCGGGGGTGTGCATGCGATTCAGTGTGACTGTCTTCAAGACAAATGTCTAACAATCAAAATCATTGATGCTGGTGTGTCTTTTTGAGGGTACCCTTGGTAAGGTTGTATCAAAAGAAACCACCCAAACAAACCCATGTTGAGCTTTGGAGCCCACTGAGAAGGGCCAAGGTGACATGCTCAGTCTTAGCATCCCGGCGCGTAGGAATCCTTCTTCTGTTTCAATGCAAGGCAAGCCAAGCCTGCAGCACAGGAAGGAAAGCTGACCGAATGCATGCAGCTGCGCGAGATCCGGCATCAATCTTTCTGCTTGACAAGGCGTGCCTTCTAAACAAACAGAATTTTCTGTAGCTGATGCCGTTTAGCTGATTTGACTCGCACCAGTGCTCCCTCTACGCTTGAAGCTTGGTAGCAGTGTCCGGCATCAGCCGTGAGTGCTAGCCCATCATGCGCAACGCGAGACATGCAGCTCCGCGCCATCCTCAAATCCCTGCCAGTCCACCAAAAGGCAATCGTTTGCTCCCAGTTCGGCGCTCGGGATCACTCGCTACGGCCCGTTGGAGGCCTTTTTATCGCGAAGCACCCAATACCCCGCCTGAGCGGCAGCACCTCCGCCCCACGGGCGCGCAGCCAGCGGCACCTGAGAGACATGGGCGGCGACCTTTTGAGATCCTCCCAGCTGATCTGCTCAGATTTGAAGCCCCTTGAGCAGGCTGCACGTGGGCTGGTTGGTTTTTTAGTGCACCCAAAGCGTGGAAAGTCGAGCGTTCCAGCTGCACCGCAAGACGAGGATCGAGAAATCAGCGTGCAAACAACCGAATCAGAATGGTTCTGCACACGCGTGCTACTACACCTCAGGCAAAATGCCAGTGGCGCACTGACAGCTTGTACGTTGATACATGTCTTTTTCTCATGGGCTGGCATCTACAGAGAACAGGCTGACAGAAAGGTTGCCAGCCGCGGGCCAAGGCTAGGAAGGTGGCTAGGGGGTGCACTGCACCTCATTCTCCTCCTGGTTGAGAGTGCAGGTTGAGTACACCTGGCCGGGGCCATTGTGAACAACCTCCTTCTCTTGGCCCTGCCCACAAGAACAAGATCGGAAGCCCATCGACACGACTGCCGGAGACAAAACGGGGATGCGGCCTGAGCCCATGTTTCCCAAGGCGGGCGTCACGAGAAACACCTTTGATTAGTTTGCACTCCTGTGCCGGAGTTCTTAACTGCAAAAAACGTGAAGAGGCCTGCACATGGGAGAGTAAACAGGCTCATCAAAGAGTCTAGGACCACCTCACAGTATGCATGCATCCCTCGTTCCAAAGAAACGTGATGGGGGGAGTACGCCAAACAGCACGAAACTCCGTGCTCGCCACCCCCGAAGATTTCCCAAAAGGCTCCATCTCCTATCTCGGCTTCCCGGCCAACAAGCCGCCAGGCCGCAAGGCCTCCCAGCCACTGAGCAGGAGCTCCCGCCTCAAGGGAACGCAGGACAACCTGTTGAACATAGGTGTCCTTTTTGGGAAAATCGACGGCCCGGGTAGTTGATTGAACCACCAGGTAAACCAGGGCCCTCTACTCTTCAACCGAATCAACCACAAAGGACACCTATGCTGTTGTCTTGCGGTCCAAACAACGTACAGGTTGCCAGCGCTAGGGCCGCTAGGGATGCCTGGTTGCAGATTGCCTCTTGATTTCAGCGATGTCCTTTTCGGGGTTGTAGGGAGACAGGGAGACCAAAAGGAGCCCACGCATGGAAATCCAACATTTTGAGGCAAACCCATTTTCACCAATCTGCCCTCCACGAGCCGAGCCGCTGCAATGCGCGGCGCGACTGGCTGCTGTGATCCTCCTGCACCTAGGACATGCTGAAAACTTCTGCCCTTCCAAGCAATATCAAGCAATCAACGGCCAATCAAACAATGAAACTGGGGTGTCCATCAAGCTCCTGTGCAAATGAACGAAAGCAACCAGTTTGTTTGCTTTCTGCTTCAGGGGGGTTGGCTAGTATCTGCTAGCATCAAGACATCTGTGAATGGCAAAAAAAAAACGAGACTTCACAGAGTCTTCAAAACGTCGGGGCGGCAATTGGCTCTCAGCTGTTCTTCAAGCACTTATTTTTCCCCACGTGGGCATTGCATGTGTCTACGGCCTCCTCTGGAGGCACCGACATGCAAGGTCGGCTCGGCAACCGTCCCTTGAGGAGGTCAAGAATAGCTAAACAACTAGCACCGGCATTTCAAACATGGTCCGCAGCACTGGCAGGGGAATCAGGAATGCAAGGCGCCGCCGACACTGTGGACTTGCTGGCGCGCATATAAAATCGCCCATGCACAAATCAGGATGCCTTCTGGGTCGCGAATCACCTCGGCAAGATGCATGAAGCACTAGGACTTTGAGAAGTCATCTTTGCACACCAAATTAGCACTTCCTTGCTGTCAGTGCCTGTTGCCATGGACCAATGGAACCCAGCCATCTGGCAAAAATAGGCGTCCCGACACCTGGGAACCCAAAAAAACAGGAGTCACTTATTTGTTCTCTTTCAAACAGCCTCAAAAAGGGTCCCCCCCCCCCCCCTTCCTCCCCTATGCCCAAAACGCCACCGGCCACTCGGCCCCCGGCAGCCCCGTCCCTCGCTTGGCCGTGGGCAACACATGCCGCTGGGCCTGGGCCTCGCACCAACGGGATCGGGTCGATGTGGGCGTTCCGTTCTGGAGCGACCGCCTTTTTTGGTTGGGAAACAGACAGGAAACCACCGCTTTTGGGGCGAAAAACCCCTGCTTCGAGACCATGAGCACCAGAATCGATTGGCAATGGAACCTCTGAGTGGACGCCAGCTATTATATGAGGATGATCTCCACCAACCGCTTGGGAGATATTCGACGTCCCCAAAGACTTATGGTCCGAGATATCCCCAAAGGCATGCCCTGAAGACAAAAACACGCCCCAGCAGCAAACCCAGAAGCGTCCCCGAAGACGGCCAAAGACGCCCTCATCCCCAGACATCCCCAAAGACATCCCCAACGATATCTTTGAAGACATCCCAAACGCAGACATTCCAAAAGCCATCCCTGAAGATTCACCCAGCGATACCCCAAGACAATTGACAAGAGATCCCCAAAAGACGTGCCCCCAACCTACGAACACAAATGGTTGTGATCGCACAAATGTTGGTCACCTCGTAACCCTTCCCCAACCTTCAAACGGAAACAACTAGACCCAAACGAGTCAAAGACAAGGACAGCAACCGCCAGCCAGCCAATCAGCCAGCCGGCAACACTTTCGGAAGGGTCGTCTGCGGAATATCTGGATGCACACAGAGATGGCACATGAGCGACGCGCCCATGAGCAGCGGCATACGGTTCAGAACTCAAGTGGGCGACTTCGAGTTCATTTACCCAGTTTTGCGCACAATTGAATCCTGACCATTCCGAGGCTTCCCTTTCTCCCTGAGTGATTGACCCTCGCTGCGCGTAACTATTCGCTCTGCTGTCAAGAAGTTCTAGAGTGATCGTCATGGAAAGCAACACGCCAAAACAATCAAACACAGCCGCGAGATGCAGACCAGAAATAGTCAACATGCTGCTTGCAAGCATCGTTACTGAGGTTGTCTTGAAACGTAGAAAGCCCTAGGGCAGGAAGCCAAGCGCACTAGAGTCAACAGCAGCGAGCAGTTGACTAAATCTGTCTGTGACAGGTCGACCCAAAAAGACAGGGGCGAACTCGATTCCCCTTTGGCGCCTGCTTCAAGGCTTCCAGCGTGCCCCTTTCCAGCTCCTCCTGCCAGAGACACTCGGCACGCAGGCTGCTGCCTGCTGCAGGCTCTCCGCGCCTCCTCCTCCAACTCTTTGCGCTTCAACTCTTCCAGCAACTGCTCCTCTGAGAGTCTCCGCGCATTCGGATCTCTGAGGAGCTCCTCTAGCCTTTCCAACTCCTCGGCTCTCCTCCTTGCCTCGTTTGCTTGCACCAGGCAAGCCACGAAAACAGAAAGGCCAATGCAAGCACCTGGGGTTTTCTGGGCTGCTCAGGGAACCTAATCAGCGATAGCGCCCGGGAGGAACACAAGCGGATTCTCCTCATCACAAAAATATGTTGCTTCCAAACAACTGGCCTGTAGCCTCCCTCCCAAAAGCTAAAAATACTTTAATGCTCAACTTGTTCGATTGCATCTCGAGCCGAGTAGGAATAATAAATGCAGCATTGAGCCAGTTCACACATAAGTCTGCGTGACAAGCACACGCCTACACTGTTTTGGGAGGCAAGAGAGACAGCTAGCTCAGCCGATGTCCGGATCCTCAAGGATGGGGCCAGACGACTCCGTGAGAAACTCTGGGAGGACCATCGTGGGCCCGGTCCCGGGGAAGACGAGCCGGAGGCAAGTACGAGCGCCAAAGCCCCCGAATTCACCAATGAATTTTGACATGAGTCAAGAAGAGGGCCATCAAGCGGCACTGCACGGTTGAGCAGAAGAACCTTCTCCGGAGACGTTTGGCTGTGTCCCAAAGTTGGGGACTCCTTCACATGGGCAGGTTTCCTTATGATTGTCCTTGATAGGCACCCCAGAAGAGGTACCCTCAAACATGAATGCGCATGGGCGCCTGCCTCCTCCCTCCTGGCTTTGCGCCTCGCTTTCTTGTCCGCCACGCGATCCGCAGCAGTCCTGACAGAGCGCTCCTTACTCCATTGAACTGCCCTGTTGGTCACATTATGACATTGGGATGCGTATGGGTGAAGGTGTGCGCACATTGAATATGATGTATATATGTATCTGTATAGATACATATACATATATTCTCACCATGAACTACCTCTGCTGCTCTGCTTCAGAAAAGGAGAAAACACAGTGTGGTGATGGGTTGTTGTCATAAAAACGACGTTTAGAGCAAAACGGGCGCCGTTTTGGATTTGCGTTATACTACCTGAAAAGTCAGCAAAAACCCTCTGTTTTCGCATTGTTTCTTAGGAAGTGTGTGCAGAAAAACACAATGTTCTGAGAGCGTCCACAAACCAAAAGAAACTCTGCGGAAAAGTGCTGGCGTTGCCAAAGGTTGTTTTTGTTCTCTCAATGACTTTCGTTTGCTTGGTGTTCCCTGATTGTGTTTCAGTAAAAACCACACTCTTTTCACTCTTTTCCGTGTCCGCATGACGGAGCCTGTCTGTGCAGGCGCGGCCAATTGGTAAGGCCCCATAACTCACGCAAGCCACCTGTCCAACGAGTATGTCGGGACGGGCACTTGCATCCCCTGCACAAGGGGAGCCGGCCTCATGGCTCTGTACCCCTGTGTCCCCCTACGCACGGCTGCCCCAGGAAGATTGTCCCGGAGCCATCTTTCAACATGGTGGTACCTGGCGTCGGTCCACCGGGCTGCCATGCCCTGCGTCCAAGGGCAAACAGCCAAGCTGCATGGGCGAGTGTGCGCTTGACTGTGTTGCACACGGAGGGCTCTCCACATGGTGGTGAGCAGTCGGCGAAACCACCTAGTCCGTTGGTGGACACTGTAGTCTGGCAGCCTCCCATTGGCTGCCATTGTCGGCTCCCTCCAGGATTGGCTGGCTGCTGAGTATACAGGTCCGTGAAGTCCAGTTGACATCTGGAAATCTACAAGAAGCTGTAGTGGCGAGAGCCATCTGGGTTCTCCCTCCGTCAATGCTACTTGCCACCAGGCTAGCACGGCGTGGACTAGCGGGTGGCCATATCGGGTCTGAAGCTTTTCAAGGCGTGTTGCGATGATATGCGGGACCACAAGTGGGACTGGGCTCACTGTTGGCGGCGGCTGCAGTGTCTCAGGATCTTCTGCCTGACGTTGTTCAAGTCTAACGGCTTGTTGACCAACTTTGACAAAGAACTGATGTAATGTCCGGGTTTTCTCAAATGCGTCTTGCAAGCCGCAAAAAACCGCATTCTGGGTGGCGAGAAAAAGTGGCGTACGTTCACGGTTGCAATGGCCCGCTGCTTCGTCGACAGCGGCATTGTGCAAATATGCCCAAGACTCGAGAGGTGATTCGGCTTGGTGGTCTGCAAGGTGAGCGGCCACTTTGTTCACGCGTATGCTGGCTGATCCTAGGCTGCGCGCAGCATGTGAGACTTTGATCCACAGATCGGCATCCGGATCATTGGGCTTGACAATTTCCCCTGCTATTATGCTATTCGCCTTGGTAATGGCAGCTTGGCAGTCGGACCACACATTGATTGGTCTTTCTGCTGCGACCGCTATTTCGAGCGCGTATAGGATTGCAAGGATCTCTGCTCGGCCTGCTGTTTGCAACAGTCCTCGGACGTGCCCTCGGGCGATGGTGCGCCCTTGGAGAGGATCCTGGGTGTCAACCAGCACTACTGCCCACGCGGCAAACCGGGCTCGCGGAGCGTCACACAGGAGGTTACGCCAAAGGGGCTCATCTGGTGGCCGTGTGGCCCAACCACGGGTAGCCCAACAGTCACTAATGAAAGGCAGGGTCTCAAGCACTTCATGGTCAAGTTCTGCGCGATGGGGCGCAAAGGCAACACAACTCCAGTGGCGATGGTGTACACTATCCGGCACCTGACAGAAACTGCACTGAGGTGTCTGGTCAACCTGCATGTGTGCAATCGCATCGTTAGGAAAGAAGGTGCCGTTCAGGACTACACGCAGGAGTGCTTGTTCCTCCTGCCCTAACTGATGAAAGGACTTTTTGGTAACTTGTGTGTCAACTTGGGCAAGGCCTGAGAATCCTTTACGGGAGGAAACCGTAGTGCCAATCACAATTTGCCAGGAGTGACGCATCCGGATGTCAAGTTCTTTCCAGGCCAAGTCAAGGATGTTGAGCTCGCCTATGTGATCTAACACTTGCCCATTTGGAAGTACTGACCATTGAAGGCGCGCAATGCGCTGGAGCAAAACCTTGCCTGGGCCGGCACGACTTCGGTGCGAGTCCTTGTCACTCAGGTGCTCCCAAAAGGCCGGGGTGGCAAAGGTACGGAAATCTCTCACTGTGGCTCGGATGGTATAGAACTCTGGGTCCGTGAGTGGGTCCTGCAAGAGACTAAGTTGCACCAGAGGGCTCACGCCCGGTTTGCGCATACGCAGTCCTCGCAGAGCTCCTGTGCGCAATTGCTTAAAATGATTTTGGCCTACGTGGGTTACCGAGACGGCGTGGAGAGCACGGGGCCAGGCCGCCATGACTATGGCGTGAACTTTTCGGTCCAGGGGTGCACTGGAGGTGGACAACTGCAGCCATAGTGGCTTTGTACTCTTGATCCGCGCGACCAAGGTTTCATTGGTGGGTTGGCGGCAGTATTGCATGTGAGCTCCCAGATCACGAGCTTTGAGTGCAACTTGATGTCCTGCTTTGCGCAAGAAATTACGGTGCCCGGGTTGGCAAGCCCAGTAGAACGTTTTACCTTCATCGATACTCAAGTCCATCTGATACACAAACTCTCGAAAGGCAGTATCTGCAACCAGGAGCTCCTCTGGGGAGTGTCCAAGGAACTGAATGTTATCAACGTAAGTAAGAGTTCGGATGGTGGGAGAGGTGATCTTCATGTGAATGGACAACAGTTCGTTGGAAAGGATCATGGCGACACATGAAAGGCCGCAGCCTTCAGGGAAGCCGGTGCAGGATGCTACCGGCGGCCCAACACTCTGCCGAATGCAAAATCTACGAGTCATGAGAGTAAGTGCTCCTGCCCATCCGCGTAGGGTGCCGGCATCAACGCCTGAGAAGGCTGCTATTGCATACACCGGATCACGTGGTATGCAATTGTAGCATTTAACTATGTCACCTACCAGGCCGCACAGTGGCTCTTGGTATTCCACCACACGTGTGCAGCTGTTTTCCCCGGCAGGTTGCCGAAGGCGTGCGGATCTGCATGTGGGGCGAGTTGGCGTATAAGCTGCTTGGACCTGCTGGAACTCCAAACGCGGTTCAGGAGTCCAAAGACTACAATAGGCCTGTAGGAGGAGACTGACTCAGGATTGTCTCTTTTCTCCAGGCTGTGCACTAGGCCTGTGATTAGCTGCTGGGGCCACTGGCCTGTGGCTTCTGCGTGCTGGAAAAGCTGGGCAAAGTGTTCCAGCACCCAGTCTGGCATTGCAAGGAGGTCGTCACGTGTGACTCCATCTGGGCCCGGGGCGGCTCGAGCACGTTTCTGCTTGATGGCTTTCCGGATGTCAGTTGCTGAAATGACGCTAAATGGCGTGCACACAGGTCTGATATGCTTGCTGGCGAGATCTACTAACTGGCTCCACCTCTCTGGGGCGACCTGCGCGTGCTTGTTCCATCTTTCGGACCATTCCACCTCAAACGCTTGGAACATTTCTGGCAGGGACCCTAACTGAGGTTTCCTGCACAATGCGTTCTCCTTCGGCGGGCAGCACGTTGGTGTCCAACCAAAGGCAGTCCTCGGTATGCACAAGGACAGGCACTATTCGCCCGTTTATCCGTACTGGCAAGTCGGGGTTGAGGTAACCGGTGTACACCACCGAAAGGTCATCCGGATGAACTTTATCTACGGTTGCCAAGTTTTTGCCAATTAGTATATCAACTGGTTTGGCCCGTGGTCTGGCAATGTCTTTGAAGATCAAGGCGGGTGCTGCTGCTCTCCGTTTGGCTGCTAGCTTGAGGCGTGAGTTGGCTAGCTGACGGTCCAGCGCCAAGAACTCCCTGTGGAATGCTTCCATGAGTGATGCCACTACAGTTGCGCTGGGGCATTGCTCAGGGATTTCAGTGGGGTCCCAGACGGTGGCTTGTGCACGGGATGGCCACCAAGTGGCAAAGCTTGGAGAAAACCCCTGGGCAAGCTTGATTGCTGTCCACGTTCCTACCTGTCTCTCGAGGGTATGGACCGTTGGGTTATGGGACTTAACGGTTCGGAGTAGGGACTGAAACCTCCGCAACTGTTTAAGCCAAAAGCCGTGGACTACCTGAGTGCCAGTGAAAATGGGGCTGACTCGCTTTGTCGAGAGGACCGCTGTGGAACTTATGCGGGTGTAAGGTGTGCCCTCGTCCGCATTGCCCCTGGGTGAGCGTCTGTTTCCCGACACTTTGGCAATAAGTGTTGGTTGCCGTTTCAATTTGTTCCCACAGGTTGGCGTATGCACTAGTGGAAGGAGAGGCATTACCTCCAAGTGGGGGTGCCTGGGATTGCAGGGAAGGCCGGTGGGTCTGTCCATGGTGCATTGAGTGGAATGGGAATGCTGGTGCACAATTCATTCCACTGGATGCTCCTGGGTACTCTCCAGGTGAATGCTGGCTCCGCCTTTCCACTGACACTGCGGCGTGGTCCGAGAAAATGGAGTCACAAACCTCTACCATGGTGATGTATCGTACCAGTTCAGGGGATATCCACAACTGATCCACGCGAGTGGGTTCTTTGCAGGTGGGCCGCAGTGGAACCTGCCAACGTTGAAGGGCAAGCTCCTGGATTTCACAGAAGCCCAGATCTCTCCAGCGTTGGAAGCGTGCGTTCTGGTGGTCTTCTGTGTTGAAGTCACCTCCTATGAACCTCATGCCTTGGGCGCCATGGATGATGCGCTCCTCAAGTTGCTCAAGGAGGATGTCTGTTTTGGCCCTTGCTTCCTGCCCAGGCTGGGTAGCCGTAGCAACTGCCTCCCTGCGTGCTCTGGCTGTTCACTGGCAGCTCCGTAGCCGCAATCTCCCCCGGGTCAGTCCGCAGGCACAAGGCGGCGGCATACGCTTTGACCACATACGAGCCACACACTGGGCTATCAAATTGACCCTCTCCAAGCCCTTTCCTGCTCACCTCCTGGAAAGCCGCAGTGCGATCCAAGTCCAGCTGGTTCAGTTTCATCGAGAGCCCCACAAGCCTGTCTCGGAACTCCGCCGTGTTCGTAGCGCAATTTTTCCACAGGCGCTGCACCATGATGGCCCTGCGAAGCACGCCACATACAGCGTCCATATTGCTGCCCAGGGCTCCGGCTATCTTGTTCTTGGCGGCAGCCAACCCGACCATAGTCAAGACGGCAGGCGTGTTGACGCCTTGCAGGCGCTTCAAACACATCCTTTTGATCTGGCCCGCGCGGGATGGCGTCCCAATAATGAGCTTGTCCGCTTCGACGAAAAGCCTAATACCCTCCATTCCATTGATGGATAGCAGCATGCAGGTCGTGACCATTCTGTCGCGAGCTGAGATCTCAATGGTGCTGCCCGGGGTAGGCAAGCACAGAAGCTGTGCAAGCTCGGCATGCAATGTAGATGCCCATCGTGCCTTTTGCACGTCTCCGATGTCCCGGAATAAGCCCAGGTGGGACAGCTGCCTGATCACCTGCTCCACGCTGTTTGGCTCAGCTGGGACATCTGGAATGCGCGCGTGAGTCTGCACCGGATACACCAGCATCAATGCCCGCATCTCCTCATGGCTCAGTGTCGGCGTCCTGTTCAACTCCGCCCATACAAACGAGCGCACCTTCGCTCCTTGTTCCTCGGCCACTCCCCTCAGGGTCTTCACCGTCATAGCCATCTCAATGGGGCTGTCGCGCGTGTCCTCAATGATGCGGACTATCTGTTTCGCTGCTTGCTCCACTTCATTGGCCTGCAGGTTGGCCAGCAGGCTCCTAAAGCACCCACCTTGCCGCGCATTCCAATCGGCAGCTGGTTGGATGCGGTCCAGTGCCGGTATGAGCTCAAAACGGCCACTGTCACGGAGCTTGAGCTTCCTTGTAACAAAGCTGTAACGCGGTCCCACCGTAATCCCATATCCTCCTCCCCACGTCGGACGCTCCTCTGGCTGCCGCTGCTTTCGGCGCTGGGGTCGGCGCAGCAGGTGCAGCCGGTGCTTCGGCAGTGGCCACTCGAGGCGTCGCCGCCATGGTCTTTGCTGCAGGCTGCATGAGCTTTGGGGCTGGGGCAGCTTCCACCTCATTCTGTTCACGAATCATGTCGAAAAGGTCGTCATAGGTGTCGCCTCCGCGGGCATGCACTCCCTCGGCTGCTGGCAGTGCCGCATCATCAGGTGCTGCAGGGGCTGCGGGCTGCACAGTTGGCACCACCGCCCGCTGGCGTCGCTGGCAGATTCTCTGTTGCAGCCCCGGCAAGGAACCCATGCATGCAGAAACCCGATGGCGGCTGGGTGTTTGGTCATATGTGGTGGAAAAAACATAACTTTTCGAGAAAACCAAACGATACAAACACAAAACTCTGAGGAGAAGCTTTGGCTTGGCAAAAAGATGCTTCGTTGGTTTTCCTGAGGGTTTTTTGGATTTCCCCCCGAGTTGTTTGAATTTTGGGACAACTCGATGTTTTTGGTTTTCTTTGTTGTTCATAGCTTTCCATCAAATATGACCAAACACCAGTGGTGGGCCGAAAAACAAAAACTCAGAAACAAACGCGCCAAAAAAAAAGGAAACCAAGAAACGCAACTGTTGGTAAAACCAAAACTTGTTCTCAGAGTTTTGGGCTTGGTTTTTTGGTTTCTGGGTTTTCTCAAAGGCTTTTGGTTTTCCATCAATTATGACTAGAACAAAAACCATCAGATTTGTGTGGCCTTTACTCAAAGAACCAAAAGAACTCAGGCAAAACCACAAAGCAAAAGCTTGAGAAAACCAAAAAACTCTCGTGGCAAAACCAAAACGTTCCCTCATAATTTTAGCTTTTTTGGTTTTCTCGAGGGCGTTTGGGTTTGTTTCTGCGTCCCCTCTTTTGATTGTTTTTGGCGCGTTGACAGCCACCGCCTGCTCAAAGTCTGCGCCGCACGCAAAAGGCGCGAACCAGGTGGCTGTCGACACATAGGCCGCGATTTTTCCTGCAAGCACATCACATCGTTGGCGGCCAAGACCGCGCGTAGGCATCGCGCAAAGGAAAGCGCAGGGGCTGCGGTGGCAGCTATGAGACGTTGACGCTCGCTCGCACAAAGCGCACGTAAGCAAGCGCTTCCACTGCCAGCACCTTCAAGTGTTCGCTGTTCGACAGAACCTGAAGAACATCGACGCAATTGAGCCAGCGACTCTGGCGGCGCGCTCTGCAGCAGGGGGCGGGGCACCTTACTTGCTCTGGAGACAACGACACGCGCCTTGGGCTGCCGCGGCACACGAACAAGCTTGCGCGCAAGTCGCAACAGCAACAGCGACTAGCCCTCGCTGCATGAACAAGCGCTTCTGCGAAAGCCAGACACAAGAGCCGGCTACACTAGCATAGGCCCGAGAAAGCAGGGGTGACCAGTGAACCAGATTTTCGATAACGCATCTGTTTAGGCATGTTGCGCCCACAATTTGCTCAAACCATGTCAGCACACTATAGGAAAATGCTGGCGCGTTGATCACTTCTGGACCCAATTCAAACGCGGCAAGCCAAAAGCGCTGTGACTTCAAAAGCGGTGCATTCTCGGCAAAGCATTTCACACCAGAAGGATTCCCTCATTCTACACCAGAGTAAATTCAAGGATTCCCTCATCTCACACCAGAGTCGCCGATTCCATTGCCCCTGCAATGAGATCCAAGTCCGGCAGAGACTAGTTTAGAGCTTTTCGGCACAGGACTGTGAAACCAAGGATGTCCTCATCTCACACCAGACTTTAGGGTGTAGGGTCTGTAGAATTTGATGGTTTAGGGAATTTAGGGTTTAGAGGTCTTTAGGTTTATGGAATTTAGGGTTTAGGGTTTTTAGGGTTTAGGGTTTTCAGGGCTTATTTTTTTTAGGGTTTAGGGATTGTACAGTTTGGATTTTAAGGGTTTAGGGTTTTTAGGGTTTAGGGTTGTCTTTTTGGTTTAGGGTTTTTGGGGTTTCGGGCTCTTTCGGTTTAGGCATTTTTGGGTTTAGGGTTAAGGCTTAGGGTTGTTCGGGTTTAGGGTTTTTGGGGTTTGGGGTTTGTCGGGTTTGGGGAATATAGGGTTTAGGGTTTTCAGGGCTTAATTGTTTTAGGCTTTAAGGATTGTAGAGTTTATACTTTTTAGGGTTTAGGGTTGTAGGCTTAGGGTTTAGGGTTTTGTCGGTTTAGGGTGTTTAGGGTGTAGGGAGTTTAGGAATTAGGGTTGATTTTTGGGTTTAGGGTCTTTAGGGCTTTGGGTTTTTTTGGGGGTTTTCAGGGTTTAGGGTCTTTTGGGTTTACAGTTTTTAGGGTTTAGAGATTTTAGGTTTAGGGTTTTTAAGATTTATGGTTTTTAGGGTTTAGGGATTTTTTAGGGTTTAGGGTTTTTAGGGTTTGGGGTGCTTTCGGTTTAGGGTTGTTTTGGGTTTGGGGAGTTTGAGGTTTAGGAAATTTAGGGGAGTTTAGGATTTTTGTGGTTTACGGTTTTTAGGGTTTAGGGATTTTAGGGTTTAGGGTTTTTGAGATTTATGGATTTTTAGGGTTTAGGGATTTTAGTTGTAGGGCGTAGGGTTTTTATGGTTTAGGGATTGTAGAGTTTAGGAAATTTAAGGTTTTAGGGCTTAGGGTTTTTTAAGGTTTAGGGTTTGTAGGGTTTAGGGTTTTTGTGGTTTAGGGTTGTTTGGGTTTCGGCAATTTAGGTGTTTTCGCGTTTAGGGTTTTTTGGGCTTAGGGTTTTTTAGGGTTTTCGGGTTTTGGGCTTTTGGGGCTTAGGGTGTTAGGGGTGTGAGGGTTTTGGGTTTTTAGGGTTTAGAATTTTAAGGGTTTACGTTTTTTAGGGTTTGGGTTCTTTGGGTTTAGGGGTTTTAGGCTTTTTAGGGTGTAGGGATTGTAGGGTGTTGGAAATTTAGGGTGCCTTGTTGCTTGGTCGGCTTTGAGTTGCTTGTGTCCATCTAGTTCAATTTGCAGGAGTGGCTCAACATGGCTGGATCCGGCCATCATCGTTGATTTCCCGCCAATTGGTTTGAGCACACATGGCCGTCACATCAACCAGGAAGCCTAAACTGTCTGGTGGCTTGAAAGTAGCAACTCGCATGGGCAGGGTTCAACCGGTGTGAAACGAGGTGACTCGACCGGTGTGAAACGAGGTGATTTGACCGGTGTGGAACGAGTGCTCTCCCTGCATTCTCTGGAACAACTTCAAATGTCGTGGCTCAAAGCATGCCTTGGTGGCCCAATCGCTTGGATTGAGCGCAGGTTGCTTCTCTCTGCTGCACCAAGACGGGTAGTTCCAAAAGTCCACTGGCTATGCTACCACTTTTGCGAAAACGCACTAGTCGCGCTGGCAACCTCTGGCAGCTTTTCTGCCTGATCGGCGCTGGAGCGGGTCGTGTTGGCTTGTTGTTCACGTTGAAGCAGTGGGAAGCGGTGTTGGAGTAGAAGTCGATGGACCTTGGTTTGCGTGTGCGTGTCAAAATGAAAACTCGTGCCAAACGACTTTGTGGCTTGGGCCAAACAAGAATGGCCGAATCCGGAAACTGAAGCTTCAAACAGCTCGTGATGAATGTTGTGTTGAAACCGTGCATCTGGACTATCATCCAAGGCAAGGATCGGCCTCTGGAAAACATCATTATTGAACCATCAAGACAATGGCAATGTTGAGCCTACTACACACACATTGAGTAGACACGACTCTACAACGGACAACATTCACAGATTGCTTCTCGCCGGGCCCGTGTCGCCAGCCCCCAATTTGGCTGAAGCACTCCGGAGCTTCCCATGCAGCATATCCGTCGGAAGGCTCATACTCAGTCTGAAGACCTGCGCTCTCTGTGACGCACCCATCACTTTTGTTGCATATAGGAACTCTGAAAAGAAAGGAATGGGAGACGAAATTCTTGCTTGCGAGCTGTGCAACATGCAACAACGGCAAGACCGTGTTGCAAGGGGCAGCTTGAGAGTGCTGGGCAGTAGCCGAATACTTGGATGTGACCTTCAGCTGTCTCTTGTTGACGCCCTTTCCAAAGTGCCTTTGAAGACGAGAGTTTTCGTGATTTGGAGAATGAAACCAAGTATTGGATGCGTTCACAAAAACGCAGACGCAAAAAAACGCCTAGATCCCAACCGCACAACTTTGGTCGGCCAGCCTCTTTTTGACGCAGCTTTCAGTCTTTTGCGCTCTGTGCGCCTCGCTCTGCCTAACAGCAGGGGGGGGAGAAAAAAAAACAATGTCGCGCTGAAGGGTCAGAGCTGTCAGTGATCACATGAAGGATGCTCAACAAGAAGGGGCACCAATTTCGGACCCCGTGCATTTATGTTTCCTGTTTCGGGAGATCGCAAAGGGGGAAACCTCGTCAACTGAGGTTGAAATTGTGAAATCCATCAATCAAATAGCAAGGATTCTCCTGCCCGCAGGTCTTCAGAACTTCTTGTGAAGCCGAAGGCTATGTCTGGTGCAAAGTTGACGGGGTGCAAAACCTGGAAATCTCGAGTGTGTTGTAGCATTTGCACCTGTGTGCCTGGCTATGTTTTCGTCGGGGGATGCCTTCGCCTTGCGCTACATTCCCTAAATCATGGTCTGGGGCTGTCCCCAGGCCTGAGAACAAGCAATTTTCGGCAAGTATCAGCCAGCTTGCTCGCGAACAGGCCCGGCATTGCATGTGTTTTTTTGTTTTTTGTTTTTTTCTGTGATATGAATTTGGACCATGGTGTGAAACCAACATTGATGTTTGTGGGACCGGTTGCATCCGCATCCCCCGCATCAGTTGTCTGCTGATTCTGGTGGTTAATGGCTTCGGAGTGACTTCTGTCAGGCGTCTTTGCCTTAACATCGCAGCGGCATGACCTTCGCATGGCAGCGCCGGCTCATCCACATTGGTTTTGATCGATTCCTCATCCCTGGTAGATGTATGAGTTCTGTGGCCCTAGAATCTTTAGGATGATCCAGTCATGTTCCAACAGGAGCTGATGGGCTCTGACTCGGGGGATTAGCGGGAACAAACGAAAAAAAATCGTATAATGTGTTCTTCCTGTCTCTTAGAGAAAGCAAAACGATGACCGAAAGTACGGTCATCGGCACCCCCATCTGGAAATACTGCTCTGCTGAACCAATCAGCTAAGCGAACAAATCATGATGCAGCAAAAGGGCCACCGGGAGAGAGTGGTTGTGAGGTCACACTCTCGTCCGAGTCCGAAGAGTCATCCTCAACCTTCTCCACGCCGCCCTCCTGGCTGTCGTTCGACGGCTGTCTGTCTGTCTGTCTGAATGACTGACTGGCTGACTGACTAACTGCCTGCCTGACTTAGCCGGCCTGCCGGGCCGCACAAACGCATGAAGGAATAAATAAGTAAAGAAAACATGAATGAATCAAACAATCAAACTATAAATGAATCAAGCAATCAATGCTTCAATCAATCAATGAACGAATGACTAAAAAAAGACGACTGACTGAATTGACTGACCGACTGACTGACTGACTGACTGACTGACGGACGGACGGACGGACTGACTGACTGACTGACTGACTGACTGACTGACTGACTGACTGACTGACTGACTGACTGACTGACTGACTGACTGACTGACTGACTGACTGACTGACTGACTGACTGACTGACTGACTGACTGACTGACTGACTGACTGACTGACTGACTGACTGACTGACTGACTGACTGACTGACTGACTGACTGACTGACTGAAATGAATGAAAGAAAGAAAGAAAGAAAGAAAGAAAGAAAGAAAGAATGAATGAATGAATGAATGAATGAATGAATGAATGAATGAATGAATGAATGAATGAATGAATGAATGAATGAGGGTGTGGGAGCCTGAGTGCGTGAGTTCGTGAGTGCATGAGTGCACGAGTGCGTGAGTGCGTCAGTGCGTGAGTGCGTGAGCGCGCGAGCGTGTGAGCGCGTGACTGCGTGAGTGCGTGAGTTAGTGCGTGCATGCGTGCGTGTGTGAGCGCGCCCGTGCGTGGTTCGTGTGCGCATGAGGGTGTGAGGGCGTGAGTGCGTGAGTGCGTGAATGCGTGAGTGCTTGAGTGCGTGCGTGCGTGCGTGCGTGCGTGCGTGCGTGCGTGAGTGCGTGAGTGCGTGAGTGCGTGAGTGCGTGAGTGCGTGTGCGTGAGCGAGTGAGCGAGTGAGCGAGTAAGTGAGTGAGTGAGTGAGTGAGTGAGTGAGTGAGTGAGTGAGTGAGTGAGTGAGTGAGTGAGTGAGTGAGTGAGTGAGTGAGTGAGTGTGAGTGAGTGAGTGAGTGAGTGAGTGAGTGAGTGAGTGAGTGAGTGAGTGAGTGAGTGAGTGAGTGAGTGAGTGAGTGAGTGAGTGAGTGAGTGAGTGAGTGAGTGAGTGAGTGAGTGAGTGAGTGAGTGAGTGAGTGAGTGAGTGAGTGAGTGAGTGAGTGAGTGAGTGAGTGAGTGAGTGAGTGAGTGAGTGAGTGAGTGAGTGAGTGAGTGAGTGAGTGAGTGAGTGATAGTGAGTGAGTGAGCGCGTCGGCGTAGTTTTTTTGCCTGATCGCGAGCTGGACTCACGGCGAGCGTTCGTTCTCCGAAAGAGCGGTTTTATCAGCAACCGGCGAAATATATTGCTGTTTCAGGAAACGGCTTTAATTTTTCATGGTCCGAAGGTCCAAGCATGCATACACACATGCATTCATGATCACCCATTCCCTCATGTATTCCTTCATTCATTCCTTCCTTCCATACTTCCTTCATTCCTTCATTCCATTCAGTCCGTTTATTTCATCCATTCCGTTCATTCCGTTCATTCCGTTCATTCCGTTCATTCCGTTCATTCGGTTGATTTCTGACTCGTTGATTCCTAGATTCGCTCACTCACTCACCCACCCAGTCGGCAGGGGAAAATTGTAGCCGTTGGGTCAAAAAACATAGTTCTTGACAGAACAGCAATAATTGTGCACATGTTGGCAGAGCCAAGTGCAGGTATGCATGCATGAATGAACGAACACATGACTGCATGCTTGAGTGACCGACATCGCAAACGAACAAGGCTTGCCACCAAACCCAAACATAACCAGCAACAGTAGAATCACTTGTAGGTGATGGTCCGAGGAAGGCAAGAGCAGCTCCTAGGCACGTTCATGACTGAATATTTTTGTAAATGAAAGGTTTGCTCATGTTTGCTCTCATGGCATTTGCGTGATAGTGTCCAAGTCAAAAAAACATGAGTGAAAGCGAGCAATGAACGCTGCCGTAGGCTAATTGAGCACACTACCACAACAGGGAAATCAATATGAACAAACCTGAAACGCCCATTAAGCCGTCGGGCATGGCAGAACTTGGACATAAGACATTCCCGTTCAGGAGGTTGCCAGTTTTGGTCAGTCACTGCCAGCCTGGCCTGAGGTGCGCTCTTTGACAATAAGGCCTTCGCTGTCCGGAATCGCTGCTGAGCCTCAAACGGCCGTTTGGGAAAAGAAGTGCTTGGTAAACTACACCAATCCGGGTGAATGATTCGCTCAACCTGAAACCAGGAAGCAACGTCATGGGCGCCGGAAACCATAAAATGGTTTCCAGCCAAATGAGAGCAAGCCAAGACATGGACCTCGCGCCTCTCGACTCCATGAAGACATACCAATTCCATGGCGAGCCAGTTCGGGCGCCGGACACCAGCATAGAGATCGTCCAGCTGCTGCCGAATACTGCCTTGTATGGCATCTGCTGCCACGACCTCGAGTGCAAACCACTCAAACCGGCAGCATGAAATCCCCAAACACAAGTTCTGCCTCAATGCGTGATCCAGACATGGACGCTCTGGGAATCAATGTCCGCAAATATCAGCCTCCAAACGCCTGGTTTGGCCAGTCAACTGGGGTGACAATCAAAGCATGGCATCAGCAAGACTGGCCCACACCTTCAGGCCTTTGATGCAATGCCAAGAGTCTGAATCCATCCCTGTGCTTTGCCAGCTGCTTGACTGCGGAGCGGCGCGCGAAGGTTCCTCGGCAAATGTTCGCGGAACATCCCAGCTGAGCGTGGCACAAAGTGCCACATGTGTATCCAAGGCGGCGATGGCACCAAGCGGGGAATAGCACGACCCCAGCATCTCATCTGCACTAAAAAAAACAAAAAAAAACACCTCTGAATTTGTCTGAATTCAGGAACCCCAAGTAAGGGACCTCCATTCGCTAAGTTGACCTCGCAACAAATCCCAAGCCAAGAGGCTCAGAATGCCATCAGCACGGAGATGCTTTCCGTTCGCCTCGTGTTAGTTGCTGTGAGTCCTGCTCTGGCGAAAATTACTCGTCTACTAGTCCGATGAGGGTCAATGGCATGAGTCAAGTGACTTGTGAAGTTGGCGCCGGAAACTTTCCGCCGCTTATCAGGCTTGAACCACGGCGCTGTGGCAGCTCAGAGCCTCCAGGTTTCAGACTGCCAGAACACCAACAAGAGAACAAGAGGCTGGGATCTGGCCCTGCCTTGCAACCAAAATCAAGCACGTGCCATGTTTTCTTCTCAAACTTCTCATCTGAGACACGTAAATCAGTGACATGTTCACCTTAGTTGGCTTCTTGCGAAGTGCTGGCCGAGGCAGCCAAAGCAACAAACTCCCTGGCCAAAACAACTCATTGACCGAAGGCTGAGACCCCGGCCCACCTGTCCCAGGCACCTTGATCCTGGCAGCGACCCAGCTGCAACCCTAGAGCACATTGCCAACTGGCTCACCTGGGACAGTCAAAATCCAAGACTGCTGACAGCTGGCAGCAGGCGTATACACTGACTGTCAACACACACACGCACACACACACACACACACCCGCGCGCGCGCGCGCGGCAAAGTGTAAAAGCCTGGCGACACCCTACCCCTACCTGTGCGTGGCACGCCACCGCAACACGTGCACAAGCTGCATGAAACTTGGCACACCGGCCAATTGCGTTTGGTCGAAGCCGACCAGCATAGTGTGCAAGCCAAAACGCCCTTACAAAAGCGAGCATGGAATCACGGCATTCACCACTTCACCGTACTGCAAAGCAATGGCGGAAACTTGAAAGCAGCCAGCATGGCACTCCACAACAAATGCACCATGTTGCTGGTGCCGACACCGCACAACCCGCAACGCCGCCGTAAAGGCACCAGAGCACCCAGAGCGATGCGAGGCGGCACGACAGCTTTGCCGGCAGCGGCGCTGAGCCGACAGTCCCGCCACTCGAGTGACGGCCCGCGGCCGTTTGCAGGTCGATCAAGGCGCACGTGGGTCAAGCAGCCAAGCGTGAAGCAGCCAGCGCCCCGATTGCCAGAAGCCCTGTGAGTATAGATCTACCCACATGCAAAGATAGAGGCATAGCCAGTCAAACCGTGCTGTAAGACAAAGCAAATGTTTTACCTACTCTCTGCGGGCGCTGTGGCCTGACCTTTGGCTGGCTGGCTGTTGCGCTTGGATCAGGAGGGGACATGTCCAAGCTTTCAAGAATGCTACAGCTGGTTTGCTCTGCCCAATGTGTGTGTGTGTGTGTGGGACCTCACTCACGGCTTAGTTGCGACTCAGTTTGAAATTTGCTTGCAACAAACTCCCTTCAACCCAAATCTCAGTCTACACCTGCGCGTTCAAGAGATCGCAAGTCGGCTATCCACACAACGTGAAAAACCACGCCCGACCTTCCGGATGTTTCCCTCGCCAGAGCAAGGCCTCAAGCAAATGACTGAGATCCAATGGATCTGCCAGAACCGAGGTGCAATATCCATCACAACATCCCCACTCACCACTCATCCCACCAAATGCTTCACCGCACGCACTGGGATCCCGCGCGCATCTACCAACACAGCATCAAAGGCACCAGGGGCAAGGCTGCCTACCTCGCGGCCGTCCAGCGTCCTCAAGGCCGGGACGGCCGGGAACAAACTTTAGTGAGTTGAGTTGAAGCCCATGTGTACAACATGTTCTTCGCAGGTCTTGCAACCAAATTTCACGGAATCACACGTGATGGGCATACCACCTCAAAGGTGTCAAGTAGCCTTCCCTGCGCAAACGAGCAAAATGATGTGCACTCATCACATACCTGTGCCTCTTTGCAAACAAGTGCACTAGCCCATTCTACATGTCGCACCGACATGTGGGCAACACACACTAAATATGTGAAAGTGCCTCGCCAAGTCAACCCGTTTGGCCACCTCTCATTGCCGATTTGGATAGTTTCCAGTGGGCAAGCAAAACAGATTCCAGTTGCTTCCCCCTGCACCGGGACTTTTGCCGCGTTCTTTTTGGGGGGGGTTGTTCCCCATCCAAATTCGCCTGGCATCCGCCCAAATCGAGGCCGGGCTGCAGAACAAGGGCCTCCACAATGCCCGCCCGCAGCAGGTTCGCACGCAGCAGGGCTGCCTAGGGCTCCGGTGTGCCAGATAATCGCGCGGGTCGGTCGAGCAAAATACATGGTAGTTGACATATGTATTACATATATATGTATAATATAACGAAACTGACGTGAAAGGACACCTAAGCGTTCAGTGTACTCTTGCGCCTTTGGACAGGTGAGTGGCATATGATGAATATGTTCAGCCAAAATACTGTGAACAGTCAAGCTCGCTCAGTCAGTTGAACAACGCGCCATGAAAGATGCTCGATCTCTTGCAACCTTGTTGCGCAGAGTTCTCTACAGGGTCGTGCTAAGGAGTGCATATTACTTCTCATAGGACAAGATGTGCACAGTCCTCAGAAACAAAAAGTTTACGCCAATTCATACTCGGAACTCAAAAGCCAAACCAAAAACCGCTACATAACGAGGGCTCTGTGCGTGTATGTGCGAAAAATGCCGAAGCGGCAATCTGAAGGGCTGTGCAGAACCGAAACGGAAGTTTTGGGACAACTTCAAATTGTGATTCTTTCTTGGGCCTACAGTAAGTCCCTTCTCCGTGGCGCTGTGTCCAAGTCTTTCTCACAAGACCGGCAATTGCAAGCATGAAGCTGCCAGCTACACTTAGGCCAGCACGCGGTGCTTCCTTGGCTCATTGGCCTCAGTGAACAACCAAGTGCCAGGCTGAGCCCCAATTGCCCGTTGAGGACCGGCTTGCAACCGGAAGAAAGCAGACTGGTGGAAGACAGAAGCCAGGAGCCAAGCACCAGGACTCGCGCGTGCTCCCAATTTCATCCCAGGTGCCTTCTCTTTCCCTGAAGTTTTGTGTTCATCGTGCCTTGTCTGAGTATGGGATCATCATCACGAATCACGAATATTCTTTATCACAGACCCGTGTAAAAACCATATACTATGGTGCAAGAATGAGAATGCGTCGTGCGAAATTTGGCTGTGGTGTAGCTAGGACCAGCCAAGTTCTTGGCCAACAAAGCGTTTTCGTCTCAGACTTCCGAATCAACAACCCCCACTTGTGGGGCTTCCGCGAAAAAAAAAAAGAAAGAAAGCCAGACATATCAACATGTCCACCGAGGCCGGCCCGCTGGCTCACCTGGGTGGCCCTACCACCAACAGCTCCGGCTCCAGCTGGGAGGCCAGCTGTGAGGCCTCAATGGAAACTCTCCAAAGAGGTCTGTTCCCCGCCTGCTGTGGCTGTGTGATGGGTCCGAAACCTGGAAGGTCGGCGATTTTGCCATCCCCTGCATGCTGGGGGATGGCATCTTCTGGTTGAATGTTGGGTGGTGCAATTTGAGCAGAAACGCAGCCCGCTGCCGAATGCGCAAATTCGTGGGGCAAAATAAGCAGAAACAGTCAGCATCTGTTGTGTGTGTGTGGTGGGGCAGCCTCTTTCCTTTGCGATACGTCACAAGACCCCCCCCTTGCCTGTGGCTGAGCACAAGCTTTCCAGAGAAAGTGACCCCCTCAAGCCCGTCCCCTTGGTTCCTGTGCCACCTGACGAGTTTGGCATCCAGGAAACCGACGCTTCCTCACAACAGCTTTCCCAAACGCAGAAGAAACCCACCCCCACTACCCCCACTCGCTCGCTTGGCCCTGGCCTTGCTGCCCGGCGCAGCACAGAGATCCAACAGCCGGCCACGAGCTCCCAAGGCTCGGAGGGCCTCTGCAGGCAGAGTGCTGCTGGCCTCTTGGCCTCAGCCCAGCTCTCAGCTCGAAATCAAACTGATGAACAAAATTCAGCGGACATCCTATTTTAGGGCAGCCGAAAATTAGTGGACACCCTACTGAAAATTGCTGGGCATTAGCCGGGGTACTTTCACCTCAGGTACATACGCCTTAGCGTGATGTCACTGAGTCACTGAGACGAGGCCCAGCTGAAAGTTGACATAACATGGAATCAAATGAATGTTCTGTCTCCTGCAACACTGGCCTGCGAACCCCTGGCATTCCAGTCACATGCCTCCATGCACGTCTGCTGGAGCCCATGGCGCCAAACTTGAAGAGTGTTTTTGTATCCACTCGCCCTTGCTTTCCAGCTGCCGTCTTCCAATGTGGAGGGACCTCTTACAGTGCAAATGCCTCCACTTTAGATCTTGCGACTCTGCCCCTCGAGCCAGCCGCTGAACGCCCGAATTTCAGGCGCGGCGCCATAGACCTGGCCGCTGTAGTGCGAGAGACTCTGCCCCAGCGCTGGCGCCTGCACGGGGCAGGTCGTCGCCTCTGAGATGATACATTGTGTGGCTCACAAAAACTAAAAAAAAAAAAAAAGAACGATAAAAAAGATTTGACAGCCACTAGGTGGTCAGAAGACTCTCAAAGCCATTGTACCATGTCCTGTGAATGCAAGCCCCGCGTGGTGTACGGAATCAATCCCGCGGCAGAAAGAACAGAGATCTGTGCGCGGAAACTTCGGCCCATGCAAATCCCTTGCGGCAGCAAAAACGATGCAACCATAGGACACACAAGTCACACGTGATGCTTCAGTGGCCTTGATGCTCCCTCGTATGAACTAGCTCGAGCCTGCTGGAGCTCCTCCTTTACCTTCAGGAAGAAACCTGTGAGGCCCGCACAGGGCTTCAATCGACTGGCTCGACTCTACACCATCCACGGCGCTTGTCGCAAACCACCCAAGGACACTTTTTGTCACCTCTCAGGGCAGTAGACCAACAACAGCCATCCAATTTCCTCGCTCACGACCACCATGTCAAAAAATGCGGCCGAGGCGCCGTCCGCACTAAAGGGGCTCGGTGTTACTTGCAAGCCTGGGCAGGAGCGCAGAAGCCAACCCCGTACCCTTCCCACAAACACCCGGCCAAACAAAATGAAGAGTCGTGAAATCTCCTTGTCCACGCCAGGCGTGCGATGAACATGACTCTCGGGCACGAAAACCTCACCATCTCCCACAGAACAAGCAAAATATGCTGTCAGGGAGAGCTGTCGGCGCCAGTCGGGGCCCGCAGTTAGAGGGCAGGGATTAGCTTCGCCGCTTTAGAAACGGGGGGAAATGGGAATGAATCTTGATTAGGGACCCTTTGGTGGACATCATTTAGGTGGGGATTTATGTCCACCAACCACGTTTCCGAGGCCTCCCCATGAAACTTCATGGCCAAATGGCCATGGGTCAAAATCCAAATCGTACCCCCAGTTAAAACCATCCCAATCCAACCACTAAAATAAATCGGCTCTAAAATGGGTGGTGCATTCACCTACCAACCAAACTGGGATCCCAAAACGGTTTTGACAACAGCCATATGGGCTCACTCAAAATGGACCCCCTGCAGCTTTAAAGGTCCGCAAGAGATCCACCGATTTTTCGGTATCCCAAAACGGTTTTGACCACCACCGCCAAATCGGAGCCCCGAGACCGCCGCGCCGCGCCGCCGCCGTGCCATGCCGCGCCTTCCTGCGCCAGGCGCCGCAGAGTCGCCTCCCGGCGCCGGCTCAGCCGCAGCGCCCTGGGGGGGGCCCGGGCGCAGCTCCTAGCCCGCGTGAGTCTAGGGTTTGATTCCTTGTCCATTCTTTTCAACCATCGTTCTTTTCAAAAAGCTGCTTCTGAAGGTGTTGGGTCTTTTAGAAAGAAGGATGCCTGGAAAGAATGGGGAAGCTACCCCTAGAGTGAGGCGGAACGGGCCAATCGAGCCATGCAACCTGCGTTTTGGGAGCCCCCCCTGCGTTTTGGGAGCACCCCCCTCGAAAACAAGAGTCAAGCAAATTAGATCCTAGCCGGTTGGGGCTGCGGTTTGCTTTGTTGGGGCTTGCTCGTGCAGGCTTTGGAAAAGTGAGAAAACTTAGATTAACCAACAAAAGCAGCATTTTCTCAGACCTGAACCAGTTAGGGTTGATTGCATTGTACTTTCTTGGTTTGTTGGAAGACCAACGTTTGTGTGAGTTTGTTACTTGCTTTTGAATAAGGCGGTGGAAAACACCAAGTTTCACAACAACAAGAAACGTTGGCCTCACCTGAGCCAGTTGAGGTTGCTTGCTTGTGTTGAAGCCTCGGTTTTTTTTCCCCCCGAAAATGAAGAAAGGATAATTGACTGCATGTGCATAGATCCCGTTTTTTGTTCTTGTGTCGTTGTTCTTCGAAAACTCGAGTTTGTTTTGCAAAATGCAAAACAATTTCGGAATTTCCAGCAAAAAAAAGAAACAAGAAATACAGATCCCCTGCCCCCAGATCTTGGAACCCTCAATGGGGGCAGTAGTTTTGGTGGTTCATGTCTGAAATATGGCATTCATGTGTTGGAGGTCAGCTGCAAATATTGTGAAGCTAAACCAGACATATTCTAGATATGTCCTAAAAACACAATGATGCGACGATGCAACGCCTATGCCAGGCATTTACTTCATACATACAAGAAGCCAACTGGAACTGTGTTGGAACTGTGCTGCAAAGATGGTAGACATATGCTGAGACTTTTAGACACGTTCTAGAGCTGCACATCTGCTAGAAGCAAGCTGATCATGACAGACACAAACATAGTAGCTAAATATGCATTAGACATGCTAAAACTAGGGCTGTGCAGGGCAACTACTAGAAACTTGATGTTTACCATACACAAGTTGGAGCTAAAATGTCCAAGCTAGGAATATGCTAGGTACATGCTAAGGACAGAATAGAGATATGGTAGACCCACTCAGGTTTACTACACGTATGCTTGGCATAGTGTCAAACATATGCTGCACGTAGATTACACAAGTACAAAGGAAGACAACATACTGCACATGATGATACACTTAATGAAAAATGTGGCAGGTGCTGCGTTTTCCGCCCTCAACTTCATCTTCGGATTCGTGAATGCCAAGCTGATGCGTCAGGTTTCACGATTCTCCTCCCAGCGCAAGTGTAATTCATACCCACAGCGCAGGAAGAACCGAAAATAGGGACCGGGGAACAGTGCAGCAATGCAATGGAAAAGGAACAAATGCTGAACCTATATTCTTTGGACAGCACATAGCGGATGGGTTTCGGAAGTGCGTATCAGCCCTTGTCCAAACTTAGTAGTAATGATAGGGGCAGCCCGATGGGACAAGCAAATCTGCTGTCTTCAAGCCTCAAATTGACAAACGCCCTGGGGCCCCGGCAAGCCCAAAGGCTTCACTCTGGCATGTGTATGTGTCTATGTGTGTATGCGTGTACGTGTGTGTATGCGTGTGTATGTGACTATATGTGCATTCATGCATGCATGCATGCATGCATGCATGCATGCATGCATGTATGTATGTATGTATGTGTGGGCGGGCGGGCGGTGCGTTGAGAACAGTTTGCTTGTGAGGTTGGGTCGAAATATCAGCTCTGCCACTTTGGGGAGCAGTATCCACCGCATGCCGACTCTCTTTTCTGCTTCGTGACTTAGCACCAGAACGAGGTCTCAGGGGCCACGACCGCCTTCCAAGCCAAAGAGTGCTAATATGCTACAAGGCCACTTGTCCACTGCAGATTTCGCAGGGCCAGCCATGGCCAGCCATCCATGGGGCAGGGGGCAGCGGCATTTGCGCGAACGCAAATGCCGCGGCTCTCAGCTCCTCAGAAAGCGGCGCAGCTCGCAGGCCGCCAGCGGGGCGCAGACGTGCTCCAGGAACCGCCTGGCACGACCCGACGTTGCCAACCAAAGGTCGACTGTGAATCCCTGTGAACTGAAAGACCAAACAGGATCCTGGCAATCAAGCTTCAAACAAAGCCAACACAAGAGTCGTTGCTTGCTTTGCCCTGATTGTAGCTGGCAGTCAGAAAGTAGTTCCAAAAGTCGCCTGAACCGTGTGATTTGCTTGGTCTTAAATATGATCCGCTCAAACATGTGAATGCGCTCATTGCTAGGATTGGAACACGATGCTTCGCGTGACTCTGCATCCAGGCAGTGGCCCTTTGCTATTCCACCTGTCACGTGCCTTGTGCCATGTCCCGCCTGCTAGCTTCGTGATGTGTGACTGGTGACTAGACATACTGTGCAGCTTGGCTTCGTGAGAGGGCTCTGAAATGGTTCCAAGGAACTCTACAGCTGACGTTTGAATTCTCTCAGCAAGGTCATTGAGCGATATCTAAACGCTTTTTTACGACAAAGCGAAGCTTGCTCGCATACTTAGACCGGCCCCTTTCAACCCAATATGTTTGGGTTCGCTGTGTGGCTGGGTGTGCACATGTGGCCATGGGTCAAAATCCAAATCGTACCCCCAGTGAACATCCCAATCCCCA
Organism: Effrenium voratum; assembly: GCA_963377175.1. NCBI lineage: Eukaryota > Dinophyceae > Suessiales > Symbiodiniaceae > Effrenium > Effrenium voratum. The sequence continues at coordinate 118,291 of CAUJNA010000521.1, read as the reverse complement.
CATAAAATAGGTTCTAAAATGCGTGGTGAATTCACCTACCAACCAGAATGGGATCCCAAAACGGTTTTGACAACTTCGCTTGGGTGTGTACCTGTGACTTGCGAACCGGCAACTTGGCCTCGGGGCCCGGGGAGCTCTGCGCAGGCGCGACCGGCCCCGCGAGGAAGACGCCGGCACGGCTCGCGCACTCATCGCAAGAGAGGACATTCCTTCCGTGGATTCGAAGGATTCGAAACGAGCCGCCCCTTTCAAGCCTTAAATGGAAAATGCGTCGTGCCGAAGCGGATGATGAGTCCATTTGGGGAAGTGTCCAAGTGTAAGCTGTTAGTTCCTGAAGCTGGGCTCTAATTTCAGGCTCACCTAAGCAGACAGGAACGCAAAAGACAGCTAGGTGCTCTAGTCAAAGCGATGCAGCGCAATCATGCGAACAAAGTTTGGTTCACGGCTGGATGCGTTGTGTCCAAGCAGAAGAGCAGCTGCAGGTTTCAGACCACGCGACCGTGCTGCCAAGAATCGCCCAAGCACTGCTCCAAGCTAGTGCATGCTACTTGCAATTTCACAAGCAAAAAGAATACTAGCTTTGCCTTATCCATGATGATCCGTCCTTTGAAGTCTGGTAGCCAAAAGCTGCATGCGTCTTTTCTCCGCTGGATGTCGCAATCCATCCCGCTCTGGTCTCACTGTGCCTGGCACCTACCAAGCATGCAAAGCCCTTTCCCATGCAAATCCTTGCACAACTTGACCATGTTCTGATAGGATAGGATTTCTATGGCAGTGGGGATGCCTTGCCCTTCATCGGTCGGGATGCAACTCCAGGGAATCTCGCCGTACATCCGGGTCCCTGCCTGCTTGGCTCTCGTGGAGGTTACTCCCTGACAGACAGTGTGGCGGGAAACTCGATGTGAGTCTAGCACCACCTTAGCTCACCCGTCGCCAGAGCTTGGCTCAAACGATCGGGAGCGACTTGATCTTTGCGCATGAGCCTTCCTGTGCAAAATGCTCAAACTGATTCCTACCCAGCACCCCAAGGTGGGACTGACCAGTCCTTCCCCTTCCCGACTTCCTTCACTTCAGCCAAGGACACCAAATGCTGCAGCTGCGAAAGACGCTCTTGTGCGTAGGCCAGGGAGTGCCGTGCCTCCTGAGGCCAGGCATGCCCGTGATGGTCCACGACCCAAGTGGCTGCTTCTCAGCAGGGAATGAGGCAATAAACCCTAAAACTATAGCCATTATAGCCTATAACCAATCCCTTGTCGTTTCCTTTAAGGGAATCCCCAAGCAGTTAATCTCCACCGGGAACGATCATTCCCTGCCTGTCGCACCATCAAGCCACTCCGTCCAAGCCTGCAGCTCCTCGAAGAGTGCGCGGCTGAGCCGCATGCAGAGGCGCAGCAGCTCCGGCTGGTGCAGCTTCTCCAACCCTCCATGCCCCGAAATGGCCAGAGTCTCGGGACATGAAATCAGCTCTGCAAACGGACATCCTTCTTCTCCCAAAATGTCCAATGTCCCCCCCCCCCGCCACACCACCTCCCCTGGCCCGCAAATTCTCAAATCCGAGCCTTCTAGCAGCAGGCTCGATGGGTCGGCCTGCGCATCTCAGCATGCAGAATGCGCCTCTCAGTTTGCAAGTGCCTTCCCCCTGCTTTGGCATTCGCAAAAGCTACACCAGCTACGCGCCAAAAGTCACCGTCGCGCAATGTCCAAAAGATGGGCGAAACAACCGCAGGCCTCTCTGCTCGCCGATGCCATCTTCTCTTGCCTGCAAGTCACATGCTTTTCCATGGAGTGTGATGAGTTGTACGCCTCAAAGAGGTGCCAGGCTTTGTGCTTGTTCGGCTCAAGTTGAGACACATGGCTTCAGAGAGTGAGCCTTGAGCTACTCCTGTGTGGGGACTTGGCCAAAGGTGTGCTCGGGCATTCCTATCAAAGCGGTTGTTCTACCTCAAATGACAGTCTGCCTTTCCGCAGAAAGCAGCACGAATGAAGACCCCTGGTCTCATCACTGCACCTGGTGTGACACTTTCTTTGCCCATTGCTACCCTACAGGGCTGAACCCAATGCACAACTGCACAGCACTTGTGACCCTGACAGTGTTTCGCAACTGACACCCCTTTTGGGCAAATGCTAAGGCCCGCATGAAACTCTGCCTGTCCGTTCATACAATGTGCTATGGGGGGTGGGAAAAGGACCGGCACAAACTTTCTGTGCTATGGCCTGGTGTTGGGTGTTTCGTCCGGAGCAGCCGAATGGTCATAATTCTGGGCTGATTTAGCGAAACTCAAACCCACCTTTGGCAAACGAACCTCATCTTCGGCCTCCAACCCTTAAAAACTCAGATGTCCACAGATCCGAGCAACCTGGAAAGCGGCACCTCCCGCTTTCGTCTTCTCCGCTTCTGCCTTTTCGGCCGCCCTCCGAAAGCCGAAAGCGCCTGGACAGCCGCGCCCAGGCCCTGAAGCCCAGCAGCGCCGGCCGCGCGAAGCGCAGCGCCCGCGCCACCTGGCGCCCCTGCTGGGCCCGCCTCGCGGCCCCAACGAACATGGAATCCGACGAGCCGCGCCTCGCCGGTTCATAGGTGTCCTTCTAGGGGAAATAGAGGGGTTTCCCTGGTAGATGATTAAACCGCCAGGTAAACCAGGCTCGACTTTTCGACCAAAACAACCAAAAAGGACACCTATGGTTGTTCCCTTTGCAAGGGAAGATGGGGAAATTCCAGGACCCCCCCCCCCCTTGTCAGGTTCCATGTTAATTGGTGGGAGGGTACATTGGATTGTCTGTCGTCCGTAACACACACAAAGCACACCTTTCGGAGATTGAACCAACCAAAGCCAGGCATCTGTTTGAAAAGCACACAGACGCCTGTTGACCCGTTGCATACACAAAACCAGAAAGCGGCTGCGTCTCTTGCGACTCCAGACTTGGGTAGAGGCGGTCTGTGGTTGATCATCAATTTGTCAAATGTGGGGCAACCAGCAGTTTGGCCGTTTGGGTCTCCCAATTGCACGCGCTTTGCTGAATATTCCCTATCAGTCAAGGGGATCAGGCGGAGATGGGAGTAGCACAAAGCCGGGATTTAGTTCAGCTCGGTCTGAATCTTAAATTCAATGAAGAAGAAAGTCACAGCAAAGGCACGATCACACTCTCCATGTTCCACAGAATCACAAGAAATCCGAGCTGAGATCTTAACAGAAAGCGGATGATAAAAGCACATGACCACAAAACCATCTCCACATCTCCGCATCTCCAGATCCACATCACTCCTGGGTTGGTTCCATCGCTCCCCCGCCTGAGTCGCAGCACCCAGCTTTGCCAGGCGCGCCTCGCCAGGGGATTTGGGCCTTTCCGCGCGGACAGGCGGCCAATGCGCCGCTCCAGCGCCAAGCCAAGGCCTCTGGCTCATCCTACTGACTTGTAGGGGACATGATCAAGTACCCTCGCACCATTTTTCGTTTATAGGGACCCCCGAACGTCAGGTTCCATGTTCATTGGTGGGAGGGTACCTGGCTTTTTTATTGGCGCGGTGGGCATTTACAAACAACGGATTGAACATTCAGACTTCCTTACGTACGACTCCTGGGAATTATTGGAGCACCGCCTGATCCTTCGCAGCTTTTGGTGGGCACAAGGGTCAAAGGCCACACCAAGCAAAATTGGCTTTAAGCACTTGACTGCGAGTAGCATTAAGGATGGCAAGCTTCAGAGATCGTACGCAGCCGGCCCTCGAGCGGCCGGGTCGCCTTCCAAGCGACTGCAGAGGCGCTGGGAGCTAAGGCGCAAGAGCCTGGAGGCCTCGCCTAAGGTCGGAACATGTCGCCGAAGCCGTGGTTCATGTGGGTATGGGTCAAAGTTAAACCACGGGACCGCAGGTTGTAGTCCATGTACCAGGGTTCCATTTTGGGTGCCTTCTTTTTCTGACCCACAGCCATATGTCGCGTAAGCCGCGATTCAGGTGAGAAATTGTGTGAGTCTTGCTGGCTGTGTGGAAATCTTGGCGAGTCCCCCTCCTTATTGCGCGTAGACTACTGGATGTCTTTACCGCACCTCATGTTTGCCCGGGCCCTCTTGCAAGTTGATGGCTTCAACTGACACCAACATTAGCAACTCAAATCGCGCTGACGTCACCTTTTCCCCCCACGGCTTCTTTCCGCGGTGTGGCAATGGACGAGCCGCGCTGCTCCTTGGCTTGGGTTGGGGGGAGGGGGGAGATGCCCTCAACGCAACCTCTCCAACCAGCAGCTCCAAGGATTGGACAAATGAGAAGTCGTGCCGAAGGTATCTTGGTTTGGCTGCAAATACATCTTGAGGCAGAACCCTGCAAGCTGACTATGAAAAACACATCTGCAAAAGCGCTTCAGCCATTGCTTGCCTTGCATAGCGGTGTTCTGCTGTTCCGGTACCAGAGAACCGCACTTGTCCAATGTCATGCTGCAAGAGGACGCTCAGCATTTAGAAACATATCAAGGCAATGAGCCATCTGTGGGAACTTTGAGTACAACTTACGTAAGAAAGAGGGACTGTGTTGTACCAAGTATTGGCGTGACTGACTGGACACATGTCGAGACAAAAAATGGACTATATATATATATATGTATGAACAAACACACACAAACAAACAAACAAACAACCAAACCAAGCCAAGCCAAGCCAAACCAAACCAAACCAAACCAAACCAAAGCAACAAACAAACAAACAAACAAACAAACAAACAAACACAAACAAACAAACACACAACCAAACACACAAACCAAACAAACAAATAAAATCAAACAAACAAGCAAGCAAGCAAACAAACAAGCAAAATCAAACAAACAAACAAACAAACAAACAAACAAACAAACAAGCAAAATCAAACCAACAAAAACAAACAAACAAGCAAACAAACAAACAAACAAACAAACAAACGAACAAGCAAGCAAGCAAGCAAACAAACTCCCTCCACACGTCCATCCCTGGGCTTTTCAAACTTTCAGTCTGGAATTGTGGACAGGCGGCAGCGCTCGCTCATGACTTGATCCAAAGCATCCACCAAGTTGTCGGCCCCAGCCTTGGATTGCAGCGAGTATGCTGCAAAAAAGACCAGCTAGATCCTTGACCGCTATTCCGTACGAACGGACAAGCATGAGCGCACACGAAATCACATGCTCTGCCAAACCAAGTCAGCTGAAATGCTCGCAACCTTCCAGATCCTCGGGCTGAAACCAGCCATTCAAAGCTACACCATGCGTTCCCATTGGAGACCGGTGTGAAGTCACAAAGATTTGTGCCGCCATCGACGCAGATCCCCAGCCAAATCCACTTCGAAGTCTAAGTTCCGGGCCCCCAAAATGCAAACACCGGTGGTCACCGCCAAGTTTGCGGCGATCACTGCCAAGGTGTATTGAAGCAGCGGCACGTCCTGAAATCCGCTCCACAAGGAACGTCAGATCCGAATGGAGCTTGGAGTCCCCCTAAAAGGGGTTCCCTTTGGTTTACCCCCAAATTCAACCCCACAAGGGTACCTCAAAAAAACAACCTGCCGCCAACCTCTACCTGACAGAACGTCATTGCCCGTCTCAAAAGAAACCACCGGATGAACCGAAGGACAAGCAGGAGAACTGCCCTCAGGTCACCGGCTGAAAGATTCATTTGGAGAGCGCTCCATGCATTTGTTGGCCCCATTTCCTGGATGTGGCAAAACAAAGCAGCTGGGAATGGAGTCAACTGTGCTGGCGCAGCGGTGTTGCTGCGCTAAGGTGAAAATATGATTTCCCGAAACGAAAAGTAGAACGAAGCCGAACAGGTTTTGCCCCCTTACTAGAGACAACCCGTGTGCACTCTAGCAGTCCACATGTGGCTGGCCGAGAGTCGAAAAGTTGAAAAGTCAAAAAGTGAGGATGACATCCGAGAAGTCAAAGTCGAAAAGTCCGGACCAAGATCCGAAAAGTCTGAAAGTCAGTCCGGACCAAGATCCGAAAAGTCTGAAAGTCGAAAACTGCTTGACTTGTTGACGTCTTGACTTCCAAAAATGGACTTTCGCCTTAACTTGGCAACACTGCAGAGACGGCTTAGCCGCTAAGGACATGCCAAGGTACCAACTGCAACATGCGCAATGGTGTGGATGATTTCTTTATCAAAGCTAACCCACATGAGGGAGAGCCCCGAGCTGTTACTCCATCACGTTGCTCGCTGGTATGTGGGGATTTGCCGATGCCAAAATGATCACAATTCGCTTTCCACAATCACGGCTTGCCATGTGGTAATGCTGGCCTTCCAAGCGACTGAGCTTTGCCATGGTACGCGGACGGAATTTTGGAGTCACCTTCCCTATCGACCCAGGCATCTATGGAGACTTCGCCTTTCTCGAAGGAGGCAAGCACCATGCCCGACTGAGAGGAATCCATGAGAAGATGACAGTGACAAACACAACATGTCAAGACCAAGTGAGTCATAAACAAAAAGGAATCAAAACACCAAGAGGCCTATCCTAACAAACATAGCTACAAGGCCGGCCGCACTTATTCTTCACTGCTATTCACCTACCCATGATTTGGCACTTGTCCTTTGGTCTCCCTCCAAAACCACCAAAAAAAAAGAAAATCCTCAAGAAGGACACGCCCAAGACTACTTTTTCCCCGCCTCCGGCGGCAGCAGGGCCAGGGCATAGTTTTTCACGCCCGTGGAGATCGGAGCTAGCCTGGCAGGCCGGCTGGGATGAGTGCACATGTGACACAGGTCTGTTTTCGGCAAGCCGCAGGTCATGTGGACCCTTCGAGCATTGAGAGACGTGCGGCCAGCCCTGCGAAGGCTAGGAATGGCCCAGCACATGGCAAGAAACGGTAAATCCAGCAAAGAAATATGTTGCAACCTTGGAACATACTCCATGGCTTTACCTCGGGCTGTGACTTAAAGAGAACTTCGGCTTGGCTAAAAGTTGGCAGAGAGCCTGCCGCAAACGCCAATGCGAGCATCGCTCGGCACAAGTAATCAACCCACAAGCAGACATGTGCCGCTTCCCCCAATTGGGTTCCTCGTTCCTAAGGTTTTGGGGGAGTTTGCATTCCCTGCGTTGGAGCAACTCCCCCAAGCTTTTGACACTGAGTTCTACCCGCATACTTTTACGGAAAACGTCGATGCAGCCCTTCAACCAGCGAGCCCGCGCCCGCCTCACCAAGAACAGCGCCTGCAGGGGCCGCTTCTGCACAAGGGCCATGTGCCGCTGCAAGGATTCAGGGAACTCCAGGCCCAAAGCCTGGCAAGCGAAAAAGGATCGAGGAAGATGTCAAGTCCCCAGGCCAGGCAAGCAGGGCTCTGTTCGTGTGTTTCTTTTTGCTCAGCAAACAGCATCGATGTCATCCCATTCCCAGCAGCCAGACTTGACCTACGAATCAGTGTTTCTTCTATCAGACTACACAACGCGCTTGTCTGGTCTCCGGCAAAAAAAAAAACGCACTGGCTTCTGTTCGTTGGCTGCGTCACCTGCTGGTTGAGAATCAAATGTGTATATTGAAGAATCTAGACCTGAACACGTCAAAATCACAAAGAATGAGTGTTGATTCTATTGGAGACACATTGAAGACACCAATATTGCACATATGCCTGAAAGACATGCATGACCGAGGTGGCGGATAGGGATTCCTTCAATGCAAGCCTTTTTGTGAAAATGAACGATTGCCTAACATGTTGCACGATTCTAGCGGCCTGGCCCTTGTGGGCGCCTAGTTGCTGAGCACAATCTACGCAGCAAACCCCCCAATGCTCTGTTGCGATGCAACGAGCCAAGCACGGCTTGAGCATCATGAACAAGCACACGTCCTGCAAGATGGTGCAGCCAACATGATGGTTCTCCTCCCTAATGGGACGTTTTGCGGCGCAAAAGAGATGCCAGCTAGGGGATATCAGCTATGCCTCCCACGAAATACGAATCGCCCGTGCCCTTGCCTTGCCGAAGGATCGACCTTCAGCACTGACTGCAGCCAACACGTCTTGGGAATGAGCGTTCAAAGCCACCCGATGCCGGTTCCCCTGATCCCGCAGGTCATGTTTGAGATGGCCACCTGGCCATCTGATCCAGCGCGCTATCTCCCAATTCTATGACTGCAGCTTCAGCAACCAGCCCCCAAAACCAGAGGACCCAAGCCGGCTGTTGATCCACATGCAACCAAGCGGCCAAGGACAAGGCTGAGCAAAGCCTGGGTATGCTGTGCGCTTTGGGGAACAAAGTTTGCCGTTGTAAAGAAGGGACAGGCTGTCGGAATGGTTGCTACCACCAAAAGGCTGTGTTTGCGTGCAACATTTCGCGCCCACACGTGGTTGAAACCTCTAGCACGCGTTTAAAACCGATTGATTCAATCGATGACCTCCCAGCAAACAACAAGCAACGTGAGAGGCCAAAATGCAAACTAACTGCCCTCGACTGTCAACCGCTCTGCACTGCCTCACAGACTGGTCTCATTCCCGCCAAGCTGCGCTAATGGTCTTTGCCAGCACGCTAGCTGCCGTGCCAAGCACTGCACCTGACATTTCAAGATGACCCGTGATTGAACCGAAACAAGCACCTCGCCCCTGCTCCTATTCCTTCTTCCTGGTTCTTTCCCGACTACAAACCCAAAGGTAGCAGGCCCAACGGTGTTGCCTGACTAACTCTGTAATTTGCGAGATATCACTTGTGCAACAGGACGGCGACGAAGCAACGAAAGCTCTGGCAAGTCTCTCAATTGCCAAAATACTCACTGATTGACATGTTCCACAAATCATGATAAGGTTCAGAGAAAAACTTGGGGAGCCTGGCTCGCATCTCAGCCGGGAAGCATTCAAAGCACAACAACGCAACTTCCATTTCTAACCGCGCTTTCAAAGACACACGAAGCGCCACAGGGCAGGCAGACCATAGATGTTCCCCAATGCCACATCCACGACCTTGATGCAGTCTGCGCTGGATCCACAAGAAACATATTTGGAAGTTGGACGGCTGCGCCAACTGGCCAAGTTCCATACATCAGCAACCTAGCTCCGAATTATCCTGTACTTGAGAACATTGCAATGAAGCCTTGAAGCTGCAATTTGCTTGTGCGATGATGCCGCGTTCTGCATTGTTGCGGTGACTGGCTGGTCTTGAGCCCCATGCGCGCCTTTTTCAAGCGAAATCCCAATTTGGCATCACTACGCAGCTGCACCATCATCTTGCCTTGTCTAGTCCGGCGTATTGGAAGAGCATGATGCAAATGCAACGCTCGAAGGGCCTGTTGTGTGTGTGTGTGTGTGTGTGTGTGTGTGTGTGTGTGTGTGTGTGTGTGTGGGTGGGTGGGTGGGTGGGTGGGTGGGTGGGTGCGTGCGTGCGTGTGCGTGCGTGCGTGCGTGCGTGCGTGCGTATGTGTGTGGTGTGTGTGTGTGTGTGTGTGTGTGTGTGTGTGTGTGTGTGTGTGTGTGTGTGTGTGTGTGTGTGTGTGTGTGTGTGTGTGTGTGTGTGGTGTGTGTGTGTGTGTGTGTGTGTGTGTGTGTGTGTGTGTGTGTGTGTGTGTGTGTGTGTGTGTGTGTGTGTGTGTGTGTGTGTGTGTGTGTGTGTGTGTGTGTGTGTGTGTGTGTGTGTGTGTGTGTGTGTGTGTGTGTGTGTGTGTGTGTGTGTGTGTGTGTGTGTGTGTGTGTGTGTGTGTGTGTGTGTGTGTGTGTGTGTGTGTGTGTGTGTGTGTGTGTGTGTGTGTGTGTGTGTGTGTGTGTGTGTGTGTGTGTGTGTGTGTGTGTGTGTGTGTGTGTGTGTGTGTGTGTGTGTGTGTGTGTGTGTGTGTGTGTGTGTGTGTGTGTGTGTGTGTGTGTGTGTCTGTGTGGGGCAGAAGAAACATTGTTGGGATCGAACTGATTCAGAGAGCTGCAGCTGGACCAGCGGAAAGATGGTGCTGAACGAGCTTGACCAGCGAGCGTGCAGGGTGGGCATGATGTTTCTGAGCATCTTTGAGCATACAATTCACAGAGATTGGTCTTCAGATCCACTGGTGAACGTCAACCAAGTTCATTTGGCACAAGAGCCTTCCTGCGTCAGGTCCACATTTGCATGCTGCGCAAAGTAGACATAGACCCATCTTGACCCACGAAACGTTGCGCAAAATCGTTGCTGGATTCTTGCAACCGCTGCCTCGAGCCTTGCTTGCAAAAGAAAGTCATTCATTTCGGCCACTTTGAACAAATCTTGGAGATGTATGTATGCAAAAATAGGAGGGCATTGGCTCTGTGGCAGCAAAAGCCTGTTCAGTCACGCTGTGAAGCGCCAGGATGCACTAAGATCGTTTTGGAACAGTGCAATCCGTTTTGTGGCACGTGCCCGGCATGCAATTCACACGCACAAGCCTCATCCACAGCAATCGCACCTCCGGCAGCCAAATTGGCCGCATGTACTCTCGACCAACGAGGGCCTTCGCCAAACAGTCTCGACATGGGTATGGGTCAAAATTGCACCTGGAACTTGCAGGTTTTAGTTCAGCTTCCCACTTAGGCTTCCATTTTGGGGTTAGCCTGTTCTTGACCTACAGCCACATCCAGACGATGACGACTCTGGAGGTGCACGGCACCCCCAGGCGCTCGGGGAACTCTTTGCCAGAGCGGAACGACACCCCTCCAAAGCCCTTGTGAGACGCTGGAAGCGCCTGATGGAAACCCCAAATCCAGTGAAGCGTCCCTTTGGTTTCAAAAGAACCGCCTGGAAATGCTGCTAGATGCCCGCGGAGATAGTTGACTGGCACGAGCTTGAACTTGGCCAGACAAAGTAGTTGATGTCCCCTTCAATATGCCCAGGTAAGCATGGATGATCATGTTTATAAATATATATATATATATATGTGCATGTCTGTGTATATATATATATATATATTCTACGTGCATAAACCTTGTATCTAGGGGGCACACACAACTCTTTATATATATATATATGTATATATTCTACGTGCATAAACATTGTATCTAGGGGGCACACACAACTCTTTCACAGCCACCAGCGAGGGGCTATGGGCTTCTACCTCCCTTCCCACAAGGGCTTTCCAGTGAATTCGAACTCTTCGTGCATCAGTGCAGCTAAACACTGCCTGGAAGATTGCCACGGGGATGGGCCGATCCTTGTTCAAGACTGCTTACCAACTTCAACAGAATCAGGAACGTGATGGTCAGCCCATCGATAAATGAAATAGTGTTGGCAGCGTGGCGAAGGGTTGGCACCTTCACTCGCGTCAGATTCTCTTAAATCCACCGCCGACACAATCTCGCGTGGCAGCAAACCGCGGCATCCCTCTGCGGCCTGCTATGCTTTGCACACACACCGCACATGGCACGGCACAGAAACTTGGAACGGGAGTGACGAGAAAGGTTCCCACACACAAAAGGTGAGGTGGCAGGGACCAGCCGCCATTCATGCACAGGGTGCGACTCGTCCCTAGGCAGCAAAAGAATCTTGCCGTTTGGGCTGACGTCTCCTGCAAGCCTATTTGGTACGTGTTGCAATCCTGACATGGCTGCAAGTTGAAAAAGATCAGTGCCACTGCCAGAGTGCAGATTTAGTCCTCCAGAGCGAGGAACGCGTTCCAACGCTTTTTGGCCAAATCGTGCGGGACAGGAAGATTGGTGCATTTCACCCTTAGATCTAAAGCAAATAAAGGTTGCGATGCCGGCCAATTTACGTGCGCTGCATGAAGGCCGCAAAGGGCTGTTTCAACAAGCGCGCACAAAGCGCGCGGCTGGATGCCAGGTTCCCCAAGCCCAGGCGCATTGCACCCTGAACATCCTGGCATGCAGATCTGCAGGTCTCTGCGCCTCCAATTTGAATCGAATACAGTCACGGGTCCGTCCCCTTTGGTAGTTCCTAAGGCCGTAACTGCTAAGATTCCCCAAAGAGGAGGCCCTATGAGACTTGCCAAGACTGTTCACACATTGTGAAAATGCTAAGCGATTTTAGGGACAAGTGCGGAAACATCTGGGAACAAAGTGGCCTCATCAGGTTCTCCAAAGCCCAAAGGCGCACCCCCTTCAGAACTTCTCCACGACCAACGGTTGCACCGGTGCGCTGTCCTAGCCAAAGCATCTGCGGGCCTCTTGCTAGTGACCTCAAACAATGCCCCCCGCTCCAGTACTCACCTGCACTTGTCCTCAAAAAGCTGAAAAAACTACTGTCCAATTGTTTGAAAGATGAGACCTGCAGACTGATGAGTTTCACCGATGCGGCATACCAATGCATGCTCCAAAACCATGTTGCAGAAATCCAACAAGCCCATGTAGCAGCCTTTCTTGGGAATCCAAGGAACTCACACTTTGCCCACTCTTGAAGAGTTTCAGATTGCGAAAACTGGCCGCGCCCAAAATTTGCACAAACAATTTTCGTGGGAAAGCGGGATACCCAAACGATGCATTTCTCCAGTGGAGTGGTGGCGCTACCTCAGCCCAAGGGGCACCACCATAGTTGGCGTCGCCCCAGGTGACGACCACGCCATCGCTCCGGAGAGCAGCGAAAGCTCCGTAGGAGCTGGCGATCTCTTCCACGTTCTGCAGCTGGTCCTTGCTCCCAAGCCCTGCACAAAGCATTGGAAGCCCAGTGCTCGGGGGGTTTAGTCCGTTCCAAGTTTCTGCAAAAAATAAACCCCCAAAGTGCCTTAGAGTGCCCCTGTCCTGCAAAACGCAATCGCTTGCCACGAAACCATGTAGGAAAACTCACACCTCACGTGTAGCAGCACTAGTAGTCGTAGCAGTAGTCGTACCAGTAGCAGTAGCAGTAGCAGCAGCAGCAGTAGCAGTAGCAGTAGCAGTAGCAGTAGCAGTGGTAGTAGCAGTAGCAGTAGCAGTAGCAGTCGCAGTAGCAGTAGCAGTAGCAGCAGCAGTAGCAGCAGCAGTAGCAGTAGCAGAAGTGGTGGTGGTGGTGGTGGTGGTGGTAGTAGTGGTAGCGGGTAGCGGCAGAGGTAGCGGTAACGGTAGCGGTAGCAGTAACGGTAGCGGCAGCAGTAACGGTAACGGTAGCAGTAGCGGTAGCTGTCGCTGTCGCTGTCTCTGTCTTGGTCGCAGTCGCGGTCGCGGTCGATGGTGGTGGTGGTGGTGGTGGTGGTGGTGGTGGTGGTGGTGGTGGTGGTGGTGGTGGTGGTGGTGGGGTGGTGGTGAAAGTGGTGGTGAAAGTGGTGGTGAAAGTGGTGGTGAAAGTGGTGGTGAAAGTGGTGGTGAAAGTGGTGGTGAAAGTGGTGGTGAAAGTGGTGGTGAAAGTGGTGGTGAAAGTGGTGGTGAAAGTGGTGGTGAAAGTGGTGGTGAAAGTGGTGGTGAAAGTGGTGGTGAAAGTGGTGGTGAAAGTGGTGGTGAAAGTGGTGGTGAAAGTGGTGGTGAAAGTGGTGGTGAAAGTGGTGGTGAAAGTGGTGGTGAAAGTGGTGGTGAAAGTGGTGGTGAAAGTGGTGGTGAAAGTGGTGGTGGTGGTGGTGGTGGTGAAAGTGGTGGTGGTGGTGGTGGTGGTGGGGGTGGTGGGGGTGGGGTGGGGGGGTGGGGGTGGGGGTGGCGGCGGTGGTGGCGGTGGTGGTTGGTTTAATAATAGTAAAGGCAATAGCAATAGCAAGTTGGCAATAGTAGTGTTAGCAGCAGCGGCAGCAGCAGTAGCAGTAGACTCATGATGCAGGCATGAGGAGCTAAGGATCCACAAAGGCGAAACACAACACCTACGTCTACCGCAAAGTCAATCACACCCTGTATAGCAAACAAAAGATGTGTTGAACACTGAAAGCTGCTGGCCGTTTGAAGCGTGGGGAAAGCAAACACCCGCTCTCCTGCACGGAAGAGCTGTCGCCACCTTTGTGGGCCAAACCCCAGGTGAGCACCGTGCCATCTTGCCGCAAGGCTGCGAAGGCTGCGGAGGTTGCCTGCCAGGCGCACGCGATCTTCGCGGCCAAGCAGGTATTGAAGCCCTCTGGGTCGGCTCGCAAAAAGGTCGGCGGATGTTCGGAACCCGACAATCTTGGAGGTCGCCCCATGTTCAAAACCCCCAAAAGGTGACAAGGCTCCCAGTCCTGGATGCTCTGGATGGCTGTGAGCTGGTCCTCAGGGCAACGCAAAAGCTGCATTCAGGGGGCGAAATGCAACAGGTTATCAGCCTTTGCCTTTGCGATAGCGCACAGTGTCTGTTCGACGCAGCAATTTATTGGGGGGAGGTTATCAACATTGAATGCAAGACACGAAGAATCCAAACCAAAGTCGCTCGCTCGAAGCCAAACGGCTTCCAAGCACACGGAACCGACGGATCTGTCGATGTCCTGGATCTTGCTGCTGTCCCCACCATACTCCCCATGGCCCCAGCTGACCACCGAGCCGTCGGTCTTCAACGCCGCAAAGGCCGCGTCGGTGGCGAAAATCTGCTGGACGTCCAAGAGCTGGTCCTAAGGCTCCCTTTCCCAAACCCAAATCTTCATTTCGGGCGAGGTCTGCCCAGATTTTCCCAATCCCAACGGTTCCTTGGGACACGGAAAAATCGGAGAACCCCCCCCCCCCAAACTCTGAGGTTTGAGCACGGAATTTCTTTGCCGAGATCTTCCCATTTCGCAGCTGGAAAAACCCTGTGGTTCCAGGTGCAGCCAGGTCCTGCACGTCCCGACTGTCGCCCCCGAACTGGCTGTGGCCCCAGGTCACCACGGAGCCATCACCGCGCAAGGCGGCCATAGCATGGCCGCAGTAGATGTGCTGCACATCCTGGGCCGTCCGCGCGGCGACGTGACATGGGCCATCTACTCTTCTCACGTGCGGAAAGCAGTTGACGTGGGTTGCTGTGATATCCCAGAAATGAGTTTGCTGCCAGCAGCGCACATTCCGCTTGGGATTGTCAGGCATCTTCACTACAAAACGAAAGTTGAAGCTTTGACTGTCTTGGAATCTTCTCACTTTTCCTGGGACATGCCACATTCAACAAGTTCAAGATGTCTTTACCAGGGCAACTATTTAGTTGTGTTGAGAGCTTAATCAGATGCATTTGATGTTGACATCGAAACACATATGAAATGAAATACACATGCTGTGATGGCATGCAACCAAAGCGACTGTGTCTTCGAATTGTCTTGTAAAAATCTCAGCGAGAAGTCCTTCACTTTGGATAACACCCTCCTATAGAACTGCAAGGGTCATGAGTCCGGGCCCAACAAAATGCCCCCTGAGTGGTCCAAAAGCCTTCTAGCACCAAGGTACCACCAGCTTGTCCTGAACAGCGCTGCAGTCCCCACCGGAGATGGCCTGGAAAAGATGTAAATCCGCAACGGGTCGCCAAACCATTTGTTGCCCGCTCTGGTAGAACCCACACGTACGCCTGAACTGTGGCCTAAATGATCAAATGTTCCCCAAAGACGAAATGAGCCGAATCAACGCTGTAGCTTGTTTGGCCAGGCCTTGCCCCACGTCACCACAGTGCCATCGTACTTGACAGCGGCAAAGGCTTTGTTGGACGTATAGATGGCAGACACATTGTCAAGCCTGGCATCTCTCTGTTGCCAAATCTGTCAAAACCGCAAAACGTGTTCCTCGTCCAAAGCATGGATGGTTTCAGTTGGTGAATCAAATTCAATGCTTGTTTGAGGCACCTCTGAGAGGCTTGGTGGGACAACATTGAGCTGAGATGCTATCCAATCCAAGGGTACTTGCTATCATGGAAGGACGCTTGATCCCCAATCTAGTCTGTTGGGGCGTGTATCAGCTCTGGTCACGTATCAAACATGCTACAGCGACTAGTGGCTGGGTGCGCCTAGGCATCAATTCTTTCGTCACCTTCCCCCTCCCTTTGGTGCACGGCAAGGTCTGGGTGTGGGTCAAAATTAAACGACCAGGGGACCGCAGGTTGTAGTCCAAGTTTCCATTTACCAGGGTTCCATTTTGGGTACATATTTTTGACCCATGGCCGTCTCACGGTCTCACTGCACCCCGCCCTAGCTGACTGCACCTCCAGCCACATGGTGCTCTACCCCCAGAACCACTGACCCCGTCGCCGAGCTGCCGGTCGCGCGCGCTGCCAACCTCCCCGCCGCACAGCACATCGCCCCAGGCAACCACTTTGCCATCGCTCCTAGCAAGGGCGGGCGCCGGCACCAGGAGCAAAGTAAGAAAGGTGAAACCACACAAATGGCATTTGCCATGGGCGAGCCTTGCACATGACTCAATGCACCAAGCTTTGCAACAGTGTGAAAGAATGTGACTGGGACTTTGATAGACTGGCAACAACATGGCACCTGTGCGAGACCTCCACCCAAGGGCGCACCACCGAATATACAAGAATGTCACTGCATGGCATGCATATAATATCATGTGTATATATATATATATATACACAGAGAGAGAGAGAGAGCTACACATATACATACATATGTTTATGTCTACATAAAACAACTGAGACATATGCTTAGTATTTCATACGTACACATATATTTCTGTTGGGTCGTCATTTTCCGTGGCTCGCAAGTGTTCTTAGCTCACTTCTGCTGTGAAGTCTACTGCCACTTCTGTGAAGAATGTTGCCACTCGGAATCTTCCCAATGGGCTGCCCAAAGGGCTTGGACTCACATCTGCCAATCAAATCAGAAGCCTGGATTCGCTGGTGTAAGGCAGCTATGGTCTGCTGACCCGCTCCTCAAAGCAGCAAAGGCCGTCTCAGTGGCATAGACCTCCTTGCCGGGCCAAATCCATGCGCTGAAGCTCTCAACCGAGTTGGGGCAGATCTGACACGACGTTCTAGCCAATTGCTAGAGAGGTCTCATGAGCAAGGCACTCGCCCACCTGCCTGCACATCAACGAGCTGGCTCTTTACTGCGGTGCTGTCGCCGCCGCACTGAGCATGGCCCCAGGTGATGACTGCTCCGTCATAGCCTCGGCCAACAACACTTGCCCGATTCGCTGCTCAAGTTAGTTAACCATGTCCTGTATGGATATGTACTATTCACTTTGCGTAATACTAATATTCCTCTTTACGTTCTACATGTATGCTAGACAGTTGTGTATATACTTATGTTGACGCATTCAAATGTATGAGTGTTGTGAGCGTTGTGACTGTTTTCTTCAGCATAGAGAGCATAGCTCAACGAGTCTGGTGCTGTCGCTGCTGCTGCTTCTGCCTCGGAGAATAAGAAAGGGATAAGAAAAGAAAGAAACAAAGAAAGAAAGAAAGAAAGAAAGGAAGGCAGGGAGGAAGGAAAGAAAGAAACAAAAACAGACAAACAGACAGCTGTGGCGTCGCCTGCTGACGGCCTTTGCCTTGCCTCGAAAAAGGGATTAGTGCAATGCCCTGTGCAAATCACCCCTTCCAACAAGGCGTTGAAAGCAAATCAGCAATTCTGCCTACTCGGTGGGAAGGCGCGCGCACATAGCGTAAGAGTATTTTCCAAGGGGCGCAGTGCTGCAAAGGCCCGGTGCGTGGCTACCAAGCTCTTGACCTGCAGGACTGAGCGGAAAATTTGGACGTGGCAAGTTGCTTGCAGCCTTGAGTTGCCCCCCAATGTCGCTTTGCCTACCCAAAACTGCTACTTCCAGACTTGAAAGGTCTGTTTGCGCCGGTTTTATTGCCAACTTCGTCTTTCTCCCACAATTTGACCGAACATCTGGCCGGAGGGACCCACCGAAACACCGAAAAACCGCGAAACCGAGGTTCTCAGTGGCCAAAACCGACCCCGCGCTTCTTCCGCGCGTCCGCTTCGCGTCCCGCACACCGCACTGCTCGGCGCCTGGTAGAGCTGCGCCTGCACGGCGCTGCAGTCCCCGCCGCAGAGGCCGGAGCCCCAGGCCACCACGCGCCCGTCCGTCCTGCCGACGAGCTGAGAGCCGAAGACGCATGGCGTGGCGAAGGCGGTGAAGAGGCGGAGGGAAGGACCAGAAACCACGAGCAAAGGCTTGCAAGACGGGAGTTTTCGACAGGAAGACAGCCGGTTTGGGGGGTTTTGGGGCGAAATTCTCCTGTAGATTCTTGAGGAATCCGCCGACCCTCAAAGGGGAAAGCGCGCGGGAAGGGCGATGGCTTGACATGCAAGCAAAGCGTAGCCATGATACATACTCATCGCTGCTGGAGATGCTGGGGATGCGTAGCGACGATTATCATCATCATGATCATCGCTGCTGGAAATGCTGGGGATGCGTAGTGATGTTACCATCAAGGCAATCACAAGCATGATCCGCATGATCCTCATCATGATTTGTCTTTTCAAGTCTTTCAGTGCGCCGATACAGCTGGCTTGACATGCAAGCAATGCGTAGTCATGACCACCACGCATCTTAAAAGTGGCCTTAGGCACAGTTGGAGATGCTGATGATCATCATGGTCGTCGCTGCTGGAGATGCTGGGGATGCGTAGTGATGATTATCATCATCGCTGCTGGAGATGCTGGAAATGCGTAGTGATGGTAGCTGCTGGCGATGCTGTGGATGCGTAGTGATGATTATCACCAGCGCTGCTGGAAATGGCTGCGTAGTGATGGTTATCGTCATCATGATCATTTCCTGCTGGAGATGCTGGGGATGCGTAATGATGATTATCATCATCGCTGCTGGAGATGCTGGGGATGCGTAGTGTACTCATCCTCATGATCATGGCAGCTGGAGATGCTGTGGGTGCGTAGTGATGAGTATCACCAGCGCTGCTGGAGATGTTGGGGCTGCGTAGCGATGATTATCATCATCATGATCATTGCTGCCGAAAAAATTGGGATGCGTAATGATTCTCATCATCCTTGCTAGAGATGCTGGGGATGATAGTGATGATTATCATCATCCCTGCTAGAGACGCTGGGCATGCGTAGCGATGGCTATCATCAAGGCAATCATGATCATGACTGCTTTTGGTGACGCTGATGGTCATCATCATCCCTTTCTTTCCTTCTTTGTATTTACATTTCAATAGTGGCCGAAGGCGCAGTTGGAGATGCTAAGGATGCTACGATGCTACGTATGCTTGGCATCGTTGGAGATGCGGGGGGTGCTACGACGATACTTTGATCATCATGATCATCGCTGCTGGTGATTCTGGAGATGCGTAGTGATGATTATCATCTTTGCTGCTGGAGATGCTAGGGATGTAGTGATGATTATCATCATGATCATCGTTGCGGGAGCGCTGTGCCAGTGTGATCGTGGTTGACCTGCCCGGCTGCTTCCGGGCGGTTTAGCCTGGCCGTGGTTGACCTACGCATCCCCGGCATCTCTAGCAAGGATGATGCGAATCTTCTTTACGCATCTCCAGCATCTCTGGCAGCGAATCATAATGATGATAATCATCACTACGCGCCCCCAACATCCCCAGCAGCGATGATGATAATCATCGCAACGCGTCTCCAGAATCTCCAGCAGCGATGATCATGATACTGAAAATCATCACTACGCATCCCCAGCATCTCCAGCAGCGATGATATTTCCAGCAGCAATGATGATAATCATCACTACGCATCTCCAGCGTCTCCAGCAGCGATGATGAGAATCTCCAGCAGCGATGATCATGATGAGGATACTCAAAGTATCGTCGTGGCATTCCCTGCGTTTCCATCGACGTCAAGGATAAGTATCATCGTAGCATGTTTGGCGTTTCCAACTATGCCTAAGGCCACTTTGGAAATGTATTTACAAAGACGGAAATGGATGATGATGACCATCAGCATCACCAGCAGAAGTCATGCTTTGATATAACCACCACTACGAATCCCAGAGCATCTCTAGAGGGGATGATGATAGTCATCACTACGCAGAACCAGCATCTGCAGCAGCGATGATTATGATGGTGATAATCATCATTACGCACCCCCAGCATCTCCAGCAGCGATGATCATGATGATGATCATCATCACTACGCAGCCCCAACATCTCCAGCAGCGACGATCATGATGATGATAATCATCACTACACGTTCCCAGCATCTCCAACTGTGCCTACAGCCCCTGTTGAGGTGTGTTTATAAACAAACAATGATCATTATCAGCATCACCAACAGCAGTTGTGATCGTGATTGCCATGATGATAACCATGACGCAAAAGCTGGGGATGCGTACTGATGATTATCATCATGATCGGGATGCGTAGTTGCGCTGCGCCATTGTGATCGTGCCCAACTGGAGGGTTGACCTCCCCGGAAGCCTCCGGGTAGGTTAAGAGGTTAAGCTGGCAATGGTTGACCTGCTTGGAGGGTTCCGGGCAGGTCAACCTGGTAATGGATCCTTGGCATTGTTGGAGACGCAGGGAATGCTGCGACGACACGTTGATTGTCATCATCATGATCATCGCTGCTGGAGATCCTGATGACTATCCTCATCATCATGATCATCGCTGCTGGAGATGCTGGGGATGCATAATGATGATTATCATCATCAAGATCATCGCTGCTAGAGATGATGAGGATGCGTAGTGATGGTTATCATCAAGGCAATCACTATCATGACTCCTGCTGCTGGTGATGCTGATGGTCGGTCTTTGTTTTTCTATACATTTCAATAGCGCCCTTAGGCACAGTTGGAGTTATCATCATCATGGTCATCGTAGCTCGAGATGCTGGGGATGCGTAGTGATGATTATCATCATCGCTGCTGGAGATGCTGGAAATGCGTAGTGATGGTCATCATTGTCATGACCATCGCTGCTGGAGATGGTGGGGACGCGTAGTGATGATAATCATCATGATCAGCGTGGCATCATGATCATCGTTGCTGAAGACGCTGGGGTCATCGTGCCCAACTGGACGGTTGACCTACCAAGCTGGTAGTGAATCCTTGCCATCGTTGGAGATGCAGGGAATGCTGCGACGATACTTTGATTGTCATCATCACGATCTTCGCTGCTGGAGACTCTGGAGATGCGTAGTGATGATTATCATCATCGCTGCTGGAGATGCTGGGGATGCGTAGTGATGATTTGCATTATCATGATCATCGCTGCTGGAGATTCTGGAGAAGCGCCGTGATGATTATCATCATCGCTGCTGGGGAGTCGCATCATCCTTGCTAGAGATGCCGGGGATGCGTAGCGACGGCGTAGTGATGATTATTATCATCCAGCTGGAGATGCTGGGGATGCGTAGCGATGATTATCATCATCCTTGTTGGGCATGCTGGGGATGCGTGGTTATGGTTATCATCCAGGCGATGACGAGAATCATGCAAGCGACGCGTGGTCATGATTATCATCATCGCCGCTGGAGATGCCGGGGATGCGTGGTGGTGATGATCATCATCATGATCATCGCTGCTGGAGATGCTGGGGATGCGCAATAATGGTTATCATCATTCACGTCTCCAACTGTGCCTAAGGCCACTTCTGAAATGTGTCTACAAAGAAAGAAAGAAAGAAAGAAAGAAAGAAAGAAAGAAAGAAAGAAAGAAAGAAAGAAAGAAAGAAAGAAATGATGATAACCATCAGCATCACCAGCAGCGATGTGTATACCATGACTACGCATCCCCAGTATCTCGGATGATGATAATCATCACTAGCAAGGATGATGATAATCATCACTACGCATCCCCAGAATCTCCAGCAGCGATGATCATGATGATGACAAGCAAAGTATCGTCGCAGCATTCCTGCATCTCCAACGATGCCAAGGATCCACTACCAGGCTGACCTAGTGCTGATTATCATCATCCAGCTGGAGATGCTGGGGATGCGCAGTGATGATTATCATCATCCCTGCTAGAGATACTGGGGATGCGTAGTGATCAAGGCAATCACGATCATGCTGGTGCACGCGATGCGTAGTCATGAATATTATGATCGCTGCTGGAGGTGAGTGATGATTCTCATCATCATGATCGTCGCTGCTGGGGATGCGTAACGATGACCTGCTCAAGATGCTGGGGACGCGTAGTGATGGCTCCACCAAGACAATCGGATCATGACTGCTGCTGGAGATGCTGATGGCCATCAGCATCTCGGACGTCCTTTGTCTACACATACACTGCAAAAGTGGCCTTCGGCACAGTTGGAGACGCAAAAGATGCTACGATGATACTTATCCTCGACGTCGTTGGAGACGCAGGGGCTGCTACGATGATACTTTGATTATCACCATCATGATCATCGCTGCTGGAGACGCTGGAGATGCGTAGTGATGATTATCATCATCGCTGCTGGAGATCCTGCGGATGCGTAGCGATGCTTATCATCATGATCATCGCTGCTGGAGATGCTGGGTATGCATAGCGCAGATTATCATCATCGCTGCTAGAGATGCTGGGGATGCGTAGTGATGGTCATCATCGTCAGCATCATGATCAGCGCTGCTGGAGATGCTGGGGATGCGTAGTGATGAAAATCACCAGCGCTGCCGGAGATGCTGTTCCTGAGAGTTTTGCATGTGATGACTCATGCTGCATGACACTATGTATTGGATTTTCGTTTTTGTGGCAATGTGTTTCACCTTTGGCTCAGCTTCCCCCCCTTTTTATGTGACTGTTTCCGAGTGCACCCTGGCTCCGAGGAAGGCGCAGGTGTTCCAATGGACGGGAGGCTGCAGCAGGTGGGGGTCCAACAACTGCCTACTACTTGCTTTCCCCCTCAGTCGGTTCAGCTTGTGGCAGAAGATGGACAGCCGTGGACTGCTGCTGCCTCTGTTTCCATGGGTGACACATATCGGACTGGGTCCTTGGCTGCCCCTGTTTCGGGCGATGATTAGCGTCCTCGCTGTTGGACATGCTGGGGATACGTAGCGAGGGTCATCATCAGGGCCATTGCTGCTGGAGATGCTGGGGATGGGTAATAATGACTATCATCATCCCAGCTAGAGATGCTGGGGATGCGTAGTGATGGTTATCGTCAAGGCAATCATGATCATGGTTGCTGTTGGCGATGTTGATGGTTTCTTTCTTTATATTGACATTTCAAACGCTGGAGAGGCCGGGGATGCTACGATGATACTTATCATCATCATCATTGTGATCCTCATTCTTTGTATCATCGTCAGCTATCATGACTGCTGTTGATGCCGTCAGCATCACCCTGAGGATCCATTTCCAGGTTGGCCTGCCCGAGGCAAGAAGAACCATTGCCAGGTTGACCTTCCCGGAAGCCTCTTCTGGGCAGGTCAACCCTCCAGCTGGGCACGATCACGCTGGCACGCAACCCACGACGATAAGTATCATCGTAGCATCCTGCAAGGATACGTATCTTCGTAGCATCCCTTGCATCTCCAACTGCGCCTAAGGCCACTGTTGAAAAGTATATATAAAGAGAGAAAGAGAAAAAGGCATGATGATGACCGTCAGCATCACCAGCAGTCATGATAGCAATGATGATGACGATGACACTAAGAATGATGATTCTGGCGATGCGTAGTGATGACTATCATCATCGCTGCTGGAGATGCTGGGGATGCGTAGCGATGAGTATCATCATGATCATCGTTGCTTGGAGATGCTGGGGATGCGTAGTCGCGCTGCGCCAGTGTGATCGTGCCCAACTGGAGAGTTAACCACCGGGTAGGTCAACCTGGCAATGGTTGACTTGCTCGGAGGCCTCCGGGCAGGTCAACCTGGTAAGGGACCTTGGCATCGAGGGAGATGCAGGGGATGCTACGATGGTTCTTATCATCCTCATCATCATGATGATCCTCATTCTTAGCACCATCGTCATCATGATTGTTATCATGACTGCTGCTAGTGCCGCCGTCAGCATCACCTGAGCATCCATTGCCAGGTTGACCTGCCCGAAGGCCTCCCTGATCATCGTAGCATCCCCTGCATCTCCAACGACGCCAAGGAGGGTTTCAATTGGCAAAGTGAAATCAACCATTGCCAGTTCGCGCCCCCCATGCCCAAGCAACTCGTGTCTCGGTGATGGGTGCACGAAGCGCAGAATCGTACTCTTCACCGCACTTCGCTCTTTCAATAGGCCGACACTTTTACTGGGGTCGGCGGCCCTTAAATCCGGCTACGCCTCCTGGGGTAGCATGTCGCCGCTAGGCAATTTGCCTGCTAGCTGCAGTACAAAACACCGCTATTTACGGTGCTTTGTTGCGTTTGCGTTTCCGGCCTGGCTTACGAGCTGTTCTTTTTGGGCTGCTCGTTCTGGGGCCTCTGGCGCGCGCTCGCGATGCCATGTGAACCTTTTGGGTTTGGGCCCGGCTGGGGCCCAGAAAGCTGGCATCCCCGGCATCATCTGGGGTTGGAGTGGGCAAAATGCATAACCTAACCAGCCATATCACAGCACAGAATGCGTTTCTCATACAACAAACATGACATGACGTGGTATAACTTCAAAGAGGCGTAGCCGGCTAGAGGCCGCAGGCCCAAAAGTATGAAGACAACAAAACAAAAAACGTAAGCCTTTTAGTTTTATTCATGTTGGCTGTGTCAGACTCGAAGCGACTTCTATGTTCGCTTGGCGAGCAACCAAAACATCCCGGGTCCTGACTGCGGCGAAGGCACGTTGAGAGGCGTGGATGTGCTGCACATGCCTGCCATCAAGACCAGAATGACTGTTGTCGTCCCCATCACGTTGTTTATCTGCCAAATATTGCTGCCTAATCAAGCAAGGGAATTCCTCTTGTAGGATTTTTCATCACACCTTTGTACGAATCTTGAGGTGAACATCACTTGAGGATGTGTGTCCACATCACCACTTTTGAGGGGACACTGGGACACTCCATTGAAATTCCTGGTCACCCGAGCTCACTCTCACTCTCCCCAACCCGGCCCCGTCAGTTCGCTTGCAACAGACTGGCAGTCGCCGCCATAGGCCGGATCTCCCCAGGCAATCACTTCGCCCTGCACAAAGCGAGAAGGGGGATGGCGGCAAACCCTGGAACAAGCTTGAAACCAATCATTCAGCTAGTTGCTTTCCTCTCACCCCTTTCAAACCATCCAAAACGAGGCTTCTCAACTTGGACGCATACCCATATAGTCCTCCAAAAGTAGGTTTGTTCCCTTTGGTTTCCTTTCAGCTAGCTCCGAGAAGGGTATTGCCCCGCCCCAACGAAACAAAGGACACAGCCACAATATACGCAGCAATGAATGACAGCCATCATCGGATGTCCACTGCTTGCTTAGCGAGACAGAGGTGGCCGCGCCTCCTCATTGATGGCAGCAAAGGCGCAGCTAGATGCGTACAGCTGACTCACATTGACGAGCCTAAAGCAGAGCCAAGATGTCCCCATTTGGGACCCTACCCTTTGTTCTGAAAAAGAACTCACATCACATTCAAAACACCATTGAATTGTAGTCATCTGCCCTGTCTGTATGTTCCCGTGCAAAAAGAGCATGTCATTGTTTCAATCAGTTGTGCCCTCTGTCCTACAAAGGGACATGAGGCAAACTGCCACCTGAATGTCTCGAATCTTCAGCCAGTTGGCAAACGCACTTGCAAGAATGGGCAGAAGAGCCGAAGACACCAAAGGACTTCAAGTTGCACCCAAAGCTCAAGAAAAGTGTCAGTACAGCGCAATGTACTGAGACAACGCTTGATTCGCTTGGCAGCCACGCTGCATGCATGTTAACTTGCACCTGTTGCTCACAAGACAAGCTCACAAAAAAACAGGACCGCCTGCGGGCGACACAGGAAACCATGAAACAAGAAACGAGAAATGCAACCACGCGAAAAATGGCACCAGCAAATCTCCCCTTCCTCGGGCGAAACCGAAGCCAAAAGCGGGCGAAACCGAGGCGCTTCTCCTGGACGTTGCGGCTGTCGCCCCCGCAGTCCGGGTGGCCCCAGGTGGCCACGAGGCCGTCCTTCTTCAGCGCGGCGAAGGCGCCGGAGCGGCGGTGCCCGCACAGCACCGAGCCTGCCGCAACGCGAGCGGCGTCCGAACGCGGCCGTCAATCAAGTCGCAGTCGTGTTTTGACAAGGGAGGGCCTCACTCAGACCTGAAAAACGGGGGGGGGGGGGGGGAGGCCATGCACATGCAGCTCAAATCAATCATTTTTGCACCAAGGTAGGGAAAGAGCGCAACAAAGGATGGGAAGGCAACTTGGGGCAAACGAGGGAGAAGATGGGCAAACATTGAACACAACAAGGAGGCAAAGGTCGAAGAGAAAAGTTGATGATAATGGCAGCGGAGGAGAGTAGAAAAGAGAAGCAGAAAAGAAAAGGAGAAGATGCCACCCCCCACTGCCCCTGCTCCTCTCGTACTTGAATCTTTCAGCCCGTGTTCAATTCCCCCCTGTTTCCTACCCGTGCGTCCCACCTGGCTGCCTCACAACGGCGCTGACCACTCCACCATCTTGCAGACCAAGGTCCTGCTGCTGTTTTGTCCAAGCGTCAAAGGTTGACAACCCCAACTAAATTGGCAAAGCCAACCAGTTTGTGGTGATCATTGGGATGACCTGTCCAGACATGGCTGCTAGACATAGGATCCAGGACATGGCCAGGGAAGCTTTCGGAGTGCTCCTGGGGCTGTCGTTCTGTTGGGCTTTCTCGAGTGGCCAAGTGTCGAAGCCAGCACGTCCTGGAAACCGAAAAAACTCTGAGAACTGAAGCAACTTTTCTAAACTTCGAGATGAGCCAAGCTTTGCCCAAGCGGCAAAAAAACAAACGACGAGGGAAGCGAGTCCAGGACAAAAACCAATACCAACAAAAAATGGAAACTGGGGGGAGGCAACAAATCCTCCCGTGCTCAAATCCGCCGGTCCTTCAAGGTGTCTCCTCTTAAAAGCCGGCGCCCTCGCAAGGGAAAATGTGTGTGGCAGCAAGGTTGTGAGCGTAGCAACGGGTAACACGGAAATATGCGGCGTACTGATCAACCAACTGACCTCATGATTTTACCATCAAAGTCGCCCCCTGATGGGTTAAAGGGAAACAAACCCATTTTCTGACTCTGACCCCTAGAAATGAAAATGACCCCAGTCCAATGGGAATGGGTCGTGCAGAGGCTGACACTTGTACCATCAACAGAAAGGGCCTCTGAGACGGTCATCGCACCACAAGTCCTAGTTCGAACGTGAGCTGAACCGGTCAGTCAGCTCGCAGCATGCGAGGCAACCCTTGTCAGGATTCAGCAGATTCAACATCTCGGGGGGGGTGGGGGGGGGGGGAGGCGCAGAGAGTCTCAGTCTCGTCTTGGGCTTTGGGCATTCCGCCTTGGAAAGCCAACGCAGTCAGCGGCCGGCCAAGGACCTCCGCGGACGAAAACTCAAAGAACGAGATGAAAAGTGGGCTGGGACTAGCGGGATCAGAACTTAGAACTCAAAACCAGGGAGCAATTGGCAATCAGTTCGCATTTAAAATGTTCCCCCCATCTTTGATACGTCCAAATCGGTGATACAAGTCGTTTGTGCAATTCGTAACACTGAGCTTCAGCCTGCTCATGCCATCCAACTCGAGCCAGCCAGAATGGTGGCGGAACCAAACAAATGCCAGGCAAAAAATGGCAGTGTTTAAGATCCAGCTAGGCCTCTTCCTGCTGGACACGAGCCAGGGCAGAAAAACGACCCAACACCTGTGAGTAACAAACATGGCTGCGGGGATTGACAGCCTCTATGCTTCAGCCCAAAGATGAGGCATGACCAATGCAAAGAGGTGGCAGCATCCTCGGGGATGTGAGCCAATTGCTTTGCACAATACTGCCCTGTGAATTCTGCCAAATGCAAGGAAAGCGACAGACATGTTGAATAGCTCTCAATGCCTCCCCGTTCCTCTCTCACAGGCATGTCCATCGCAGCGCCAAGTGATACTTCCGATTCTTGGTGCTTTTGTCATCCCCAAAGCTGTGCTTGCCTCATCAGTCTTTCCTCCTTGTCAACTAACGACTAGCCAAGACTGCTGATTGGAAGATCCGAAGTTTGTCCCTCGAGCCTGTGCTGCAGCGCGCTTGAGTTCCTCGACAGACTGCGAAGGCAACACCTGCAGAAGAGGGCACTCACTCACAGAGTGCTGGTCTATCTGTGCGGCACAAAATGCACATGCGAAACACAGAAGCACAAAGCCCCACCGGCTGCTTGTGTGTGGTGGCAGTACCATTCCAAACCACCAACTCATGTTCCCCTTTTGTGGTCGTTTGCGCTAGTCGTTCGCTCTGTGTTTGCTGCCGCTCTCCGGAGCAATGTAACAACATGTTGGCATTCATGGTGAACCCGTGTGATGAGTCGATGCCCTCACGACACTCACCTGGCCTCCACGTTCGCCAAGTGGCCGCTCAGTAGGGCAACGCTGACGGTGAACGACATGGTCAATCGTGAGACTTTCTGTGGAAACTGGCCCGGGGAAAGGTTGCCACGCAATAGCTGAGCTTCAAGGCCTTCTCACCTTTCCTGAAATGGTTTCGTACCTCTGGGCGCTCGCCTCATAATCGGCCCCAGACCATGTGCCAGGATTCCACATGTCCAGCTATGAGCCAAAGCACTGTCACACAAGGCTGTCGCCTTCTCACAAGCAAAAAGCCCAGGACGCGCAGACTCTGCGCCACGGTCCTGTGAGGCTTTCTCCCCCAAAAGAAGAGGACGCGCTTCCTTGTCATTTCTCGGAGGTTGCCAAAAAAAGGCAGCTCCCCAAAGCCCTGAACTTGCAAGAACTCTCATCAATTTCGATCAACCCCCCCCCCTTACAAAAAAGGAGGAGGACCAGAGCAGTTGGAATGCCCCTGCAGTTTGAAAGGTGTCTGGCCGGCGCCTATCGAGAGAACTCCATGGATTTGATGGTTCAGTCTTCCGCTAGAAACATCTTGGTGGTTTGGTGATTTCGTCTGTGGCGCTGTCGTGGGCACTTTTGGGCCCCTGCCATAGTGCCTGGCAAGCACACAGTGAGCTGGGCGATGAACGCCAGCACAAAAACCACCTCTGCGGCAGACAAACCAAGCAAGGCATCCATAGATCACGCACCTTCTCAGATTGATCTCATGGTACAAAGGCAAGGACAGGAGGGGTCAAGCCGCTCGTGAACTTCAAAGACAGCCCAACTTGGCCCGTTCCGTCTGACCTTCTGAACTTCTGGTGCCCGGGCCCACCCTAAAGGACCATAGCTCCGCAAGGACTGCAGCGAGAGGAGCGATCCGCGAACGAAGTGCAAGAGCTCCTGGCACTGAAGATCCCCAAACAGCTCAAACGCAATTCCGACAAGGACTTGGGGAAATGTCAAATCGTCCGGAGCGCGAGATGAATAACTAGGTTCCCAAGCAGTGTTGTTTTGACGGGTGCTCTGTTAAAATTGCAGCATGGTATCGATCTATACGGTTTGAAGCTCAAGTTGCCTCTAGCAACTGGCTATTGTCTCTGGCCATACAAAGCTTGCCTGGAAAGCTGAGCCGGTAAGGCTGATGCATGAATGTGCCTGAACGCAGCAGGTATGGTCTGAGATTGTCCGAAGCATTCGGTCCTCTTTGCCGCCCTGCTTGTAGGCATACGCCTCAGACTTGCCACCAATCTTCCCGCAGCCACCGATCTCATTTCTGCAGTTGGAAGGCTACTCTGCTGAGTACTTGCGCGCATTGGGTGATGGTGCATCTATTAGGAGTCTTAGTTGAACCGACATTGACGTCGCTTATTGAAGTCAAGTAATACTTGATAGAAGTGTGCTAAAATTGTCTCAACAGAACCTTTCTGAGTGTTTTGTGGTGCTCCCGCGCGACATCGCGACAATTTTCGGCACCCCTCAGGCGAGGCGCCAGCCCCACCACCAGGACTGCACCCAGCAAGGCAAGAAAGCGCTTGGAGCCCTGGCGTCAGGGAAAGCGTTTCATGTTCTTGCTGTCTGTGTGTGTGTGTGTGCCTGTGGAAATATGGCGTACATATGGCAAATCTGTGGCCTTGCGGGGCTGCTTCCATGCTGAACCACTTAGAAGAAGGGAGTGGCCTGCTAGCTCCAAAGCATCAAACTTGGCGCACAAGGCCGACGGCAAGAAAGGGTAACTCTGGGTATTCCCACGACATGCCTGCACATCTATCCTCAACCCTTCCATCGCTGGCAGCCCAGCAAAGTCGTGAGGCTGCGTCTCAAACCCGAGACAAACAATATGGCTACTTGCTTTTTTCCCTTGGAGACTCTTCGGTGGACATCCTCCCAACGGGGTTTTCGAGAGTCCAGCGCCACATTTCGGAGGCTCCAGTTGTTCATCGGCATATGGCAGTCCCCGGGCTTCTGATGGAAAGAACCAAAACTGGCCATGGGTCATCCAAATCGTCCCAGTGAACATCCGATTCAATCCAACCACTAAAATAGGTCCTAAAATGGGTGGTGAATTCACCTACCAACCAAAATGGGATCCCAAAACGGTATTGACCCGAAAGCCGAAAACCCCAAGACTTCCTTCGGCTTCTCCGCGCTGGGCGTCTTTGTCTCCTGAAGAAAAAAACCGGCCGGGACGAGAAGCGCGCGGCTCTTCTTGAGGTACCCTTCCTGGGCTTTGTTTCTTCTTTTTCTTCGGAAAACTGGTGGCAGCAGAATGAAAACCACCGAATTGAAAGTTGCGCCTTTGGAGACCAGCCCAAAAGAAAAGTCTCGCTGCCGCCAAGCTGCTTTGTCCTCCTTGTCCTTACCAGCCATGAGCCGCTCAAAGAGTCGGATGCTGCTAGCCTGAGCCACCTTCTTGCTCGCTCTTTCGAGGGAAGCCAAGTTCTGGCGACTGAATTGGTGCTCTCATGGTCCGAGAATATTGCTTGGGAGCAGAAACAGCTCTCGGTCACACGGGCTCCACTCGACCTCTGCACCCTGACCTCTGCACTTGGAAGATCAAGGAATCAAAAGCCCACTTGAGTGATCTCGACGGCCGGACTTCCCCTGCTGCTACTGCTCACACCGGGTTACCCTGCCTCCTTCATTCAGGCCATCCTGCATAGGCGTGTTTATGCACGTCCGAAGTGCTTGGCCACATGCGCTTCACCTCCAGGTCTACGTGATACATCATCGACTGTCCATAGGTTCATTGTCAATCTTGCCACGTACGACTCATCTGCGTGACGTGACCCTTGTCTAAAAAGCGTGAGACTCGGAAAGCTATCTGCTCCGCATGGATTCTCATCTGCAAGCCATGTCTACAGACGCCCTGTTTGCCTGCTTCACCTGTGGAGCATCATGAATGATCCTGCAAGATCTGTCGTGGATGTCAACAAACATGGCAGAGCTGAGTGACGACATCATGCCTCCGCATCCGCTTCTGCACCAAGCAGGCATTGTCGTCTCTGTGCCATGCGCGCGTGCTGCGAATTAAACTGTCGGCTCTTTTCTATATCTATTTGCTGTGTCCGTTGTGTGAATCAGGTAGAAACCAGCTGGTCATGTTTGCGGCCAGCTTGATAATCGGATGAGAACAAACACGGTTTCTTCAGCGGCAATGACCAATGTTTCTCGATCTCTCTTGCTATGCTGCTGTGCACTTCACCTTGCACCACTCATGCACCTTCAGCATGATGCACTTACCCACACACAAAGTATGCGACGTTTCTGGAGACTCAGACTCTTTCCTTGAACCAGCCAGTTCGTGTCCAGCATCTCAAACGCAAGAAACTTGCGTCAACGCTCCTGAAGCAGCTTTCCTCATGCCAGGTGTAGATGCTGAT
This sequence comes from Effrenium voratum, assembly GCA_963377175.1. Classification (NCBI taxonomy): domain Eukaryota; class Dinophyceae; order Suessiales; family Symbiodiniaceae; genus Effrenium; species Effrenium voratum. Next base: position 86,894 of record CAUJNA010000521.1, on the reverse strand, counting down.
AACATCGGGTCAAGTGGCAAGCACTCGGTGAACGCGCAGCGCAGCTTTCACTTTACACGCCTCATGGAGGGCTGAAGTCATAGAGGTAGGCGATGCTTCCCTTGCCTGCCAGAAGCCGAACAGCACAGCAAATACTGAACCTTTGCTATGAGACGGTTTGACTTCGAATGGGGACTCCCCCGTCGCTGTTCACCCCAAAAACGAAACCATTTCCACCGTCACCTCTGGACAGCCCGGTCTCCTTTTTGTCCGTGCTCTGTCCGCAGGCCTTGCGCAGTTTTAGTTGGCGCCCCTTGCCGGCGGAGCATCATTACGCCCTGCCGACATGTGCAGCTTCATTTCAATGAAGCAAGCGAGTTATCATCAAAACCTGAAACTAAAGAGATTTATCTCATTTAATGTTTAGACTGAAAGGGAGGCCGTGCCCTTTTTTGATTGCGACTGCCCTTGCTAATCTTCATTTGCCCAGGTTTTGATTGTGGCTCAAGCGGTGAAACTGTCCATTGACTTCACCAACAATATGAAAGCGGCAGCTCAATACAAGTACATACAAGTGCAATTCTAAAGAGAAGCAACGCGAAACATGAAGAGGGAGAAACAAAGGAAAGACATGGTTATCATCGATTTTCTTGGATTGGACCAATATTGCCTATCTGTCTCGTGCCTAACATGTTCCTAAGTGTTGCACAAAGCGGCGCAGAAGCTGGGCAAAATATGATGATTCACGAGAGGGAAACTTCAGCATGGACGTCCCTTGGCCCCTTGAGGTCGCCATTCGCCCAGACTCTGCGGCTTTGCTCACCTCGAGATCACCGCGCCGAGTGCGGCACGTCCGTGAGCCGCTTTTGGCCCAGCTGCGAGAAGAAGGACCGAGCGCTCTGCTTGCGCTCCATCCTCGAAACGGACCATTAAGTAGCTCGCAGAGATGGGTATCCCGTTGTTCCCGGAGTTGAACCCCTTGCACACAACTTCCGGAAAAAGAAGAATAAAAAAAAAGAAAAAAGGGGGGGGGGGGGGAAGCCTCGGTGCTTAGATGTTTGCTAACAGGGGCGTTTTCGCAAGCTATTTTGTTTGCTTAACTTTCGGGCGCGAGCATCTGCAACTCCTGGAGATGCGTTGCTTTTGCAAAAGTAGAGAAGGACTGGACAAGTAGCGCTCATGGATGCACTTCCATTCCCTGAACGCCTAGTGTTGCCCTCAAGCGCCAATGCATACTGCTTTCTGGGGCTTTCAACATGCTGCTCCTGGGAAAAACAACCAGCACGCGCCTCACAACAAACAGGGCACTGCGCGAGCATCCAAGAAACACAATACAACATTCCGCCGCGGCCATTGTACTGTGTATGTGCCTCCGTGCAAATATGTCCAAACTCTTTACATTCTGCGTAAGCGCGATTCACCTTGAATCTGGCAGTGCTTTCTCGAGAGGGACATTGCGTCTTCAAAATTTCACACCAAGGGAGACGTTCCAGTTCCCATCGATCCTCGGAAGCTCCAGCGGCATCAGCCTCAACCTCTCCAGGCCTTCCAACTCTTCGGCCTCCGGTCGATCGATCGGGCCAGGGATGTCCTCTGCGTGTTTCCGTGTTTCTCTTTCTTTTCTCTTTCTTTTCTCTTTTTGTTCTTTTCTTTTCGGAGTTTGGTGGGTCTCGGAAAAACCGGCAGCTCACCTGAGAGAAGCTCGCCCATGAGGGTTCTTTTCCCGCGCGAGTTGGTGGTTTGGAGAGGTGGTTTGGGGACTTGAGCCCCTCCCGTTGTGAAACAAATGGGAATGTACCCCCCCTCCCAACCTGGGGACTGGTCCCCTTCACATACCCGACCAAGAGCTGCTGAGTCGCAACTCACAATGTAAGGGCATGCTGCAAAACACGGCAAGAAACGAGCATCCACTCAGCTCGTCTTGTGGTTTGCACACATTGGTTTGTTCGGAAAATGCAACTTGGAACAGATGTGGTCATGTTCAGCACCAAATAGAGGAGTTACATTACAGAAAGCCGAAATCAGGCTCCAAGCAAATCGCACACTCTCTCGGCACAAGGGGTGTCTTTTTGTGAATCCCCCATGTTGGGTCTCAAAACGGAATCCGGAGGGAAACCACGCAGTGCTCAGGGTTCCTGCCCCTGGATGCTGTTGACCCCTCTGCAAAAGTTAACTTTTTGTGCGTTTAATGGAAACCCACAAAAAAACCCCAAAAAGTCAAAGTCTAAAGATCCCACCCTTTTGGCAATCCAAGCTGTCCAAGCTGTCCCCCGCAAAATCTCCCTTCGCCTGGGGCCGGCAGCGGCGCCTCAGGCGCCGCAGCAGGCGGCGCTCCCGGCGCTGCGTCTGGTGCTCCTTCAGCAGCTGCGACCTCAGCTGCTCCAGCTCCAGCTCTACGGCCTCCGCGGGCTTCCGGATCCTGATTGCGTCCCCACGATTCCATGGAAGCTCCCACCCCTCCCCCTTCCATGTTAGCCTGAGGGAGTGTAAGGGGCGTCTAAGGTGTCAGTAGGGGCAAGGCGTCTGGAGAAGCAAAGCCACCGAAGATCTCAAGCGCTCCGGAAATAACCCAGACGCGCAAGTTGTCAAGGGCCACCAATGGTAGAAGGCCTTTCACTCGGATTCTCAGCCCTGTTGCCAGACCATTTTGCGTCCTTTGTGCTTTTGTGTCTGAAAGACTCAGCCGTGCCGCTGTCCCCGCACAACCCGTGTGGCTTGCAGCATTGCCTAAACAACAAGAACAGGCTCCTGCGACGCAAATTAATATACATAGGTTCGCAACATAAGGCAGGTATCTATGTTGAGTTTGCCAATGTGTACTAACATTGCAAGTCCATCCCGGAACCTAGGTGATACAAAGCGAGTATCAGTCTTGTGACCTGTTGCGCCAGGTGTTGGTTCTACTATAGACAGACTGCACCAAACCTCGTCACGTGACCCTGTGCATGTTGTGTCTTTTCGAGAACTCGTTCGGTGGGTCCCCCAAGTTTCAGGCAAGTCAAGAGCCAAGAATCCCTGCAGCCTGCGATCTATTTCGATGCAAGGGGTGCTTTCCCGCACCAGGTCAGTGGGAACAACAAGCGTTGCAGTGCCAAGGATCTGGTTTGCGGGGCAAAAGAGCACTCGCTCTTTCATGCCACGCTCGATGACACTGCGCTTGCCTCCTCCTGAGCTGTACAGCATGCTGCACCAGAAGGGATCTAGATGTGTACACGCCCAACATCATCCATGTATCAAATCTGGCATTTAGGACTCATATACACAAGCTGTATGGAAAGGAGTAAGCGCTACACCAACTGCAAACGTTCAGCTTAAGCTCCGATGCGCAGGTAGGGCGGCACTGGTACCTTCTTGCCCTTGGCAGTCGGAGCAGGCTCCTTCGCCAGCTCTTTCGCTGGCTTCAACCCAGGCTCCTGAAGCGCAGGGTGAAAAAAATGATCTCTGTTGGCACACAATCACACCACATTTCCAACAGTCCATGTGTCTATATCCATCGGCAGATCACTTGAAAGGTGTAAATCATTGGAACAGACCAGGCAGGCTATTGGCCACAAGCGCTTGTAGCCGCACCTGAATGGCACTTGCAAGGAAGGACGAACCACATGACGCTCCCTGCGATTTTTTGCACACCGGAAAAGGGTGTCCTTCAACAGGAGAGCTTCCTCCACGTGCCGTGGTTCTTTGGGGAAACCCGTGGTTCCAGCGGTGTAATGAACACTCTCTACTAGTAAACCCCTGTTTATTAATATGGGGGTGTCTCTGGTTTTAGTGGGGATTGTTCACTTTTGGGACGGGAACACCCCCTATTGAACTGGGGTTGATTAATCGGGGGTCAACATTATTCTAGGGGCTGATTCCCCATTCTTTCAGCCATCGTTCTTTTCAAAAACCAGCCCTTTCCCCAGGATGTTTGGTGGTTTTCTAGAAAGAGGAATTGAATTTTGATCCATCTCTGGCCTCGTCAAAGAGCTCATTCCATCCGATGGCAAAGTCGTCGTAGAGGTCCGCCAGGTCCACCGCCAGCGAGGGCCGCGTGCGCGCTCTCATGCCATGGGCTGTTGGACGAGAGCGATTTTCGGGCCGGGGTCAAAAATTGGTGCCGAATGAAGCTCTGGCAACTGGAAACATGGACCAAAACCTGCGTTTTGTTTGGTGGTTTCATGTTAGACCCCTCGCGGTCCCTTGGTGGTTTCATTTTGACCCATCCCCAAATCCTCCAAAGCTTGGGCCGCGCGACGGATTGCAGGTTCGGAGGCAAGGTCCGCAAAACCATTCGATGGTGAAACCACGCGGCTGGCCATAGACATCTGTGCTGCTTGGACTCGGGCAGCGCAACGTGTGCCGGCCATTGTGACAAAGGGGGTTGGCCCTTGCACCGATTCAGTCTACGTTGCTCAAAGGAATACCAGGATCAG
>CAUJNA010000521.1:72500-77500 GCA_963377175.1 Effrenium voratum | reverse complement strand
TTTTGACCCATGGCCCAATGGGTTCCGGTTTTTTTTGGAGTACCCACAAGAACAGACTTACACTCGGGGGTGATTAAATCCCCCAAAGGCAGACTCAACCCCAGGGGCGCTTGATTCCCCCAAAACCGGAGGGTGCTGGGTTTGAGTCTACCCAGGTGGTCACAAAAGAGCAGCCCTGGGCAGGGGTTTGTCGAACAATGGCCCCACGAATGCCCTACATTCATACCCATGGTTGGAAGCGACCCGGAAATTGTGTTCATTGCATCCCTTTAAATTTACTGTTAAACATCTCGCACGTTATGGAAAAGGCCACCCACATCCAGGGCTTCTCTCCCCCACCAGCGTCACCTTAAAGCAACCTCTCAAAACTGGATGGTTTATGAGTAGGGCACCTTGTGGATGTAGCAGTGGCTTCAGTTTAACTGCAATAACATTCACATTGGCAGCTTCAGCTCTAAGATCGTATTTCAAGTGTAGTACTCAAACTACGCGGAGCCTACATGCAGCCCTACGCCTCCGCAGATTGAAGCAGTTCTGTTTTAAAGAATCTAGGCCTCGCTTTCTGAGCTATCCGGCTAACGTGCAGAGATCCAAACCAAATAGCCACTCTCCCTCGCGTAGCCTAAACCACTTCAAAACGTGAAATCTTCAGGATTTATTATTAAACAAAAACAAACAAAAAACGGATGTGGGTCCACCAGCCTTTGGGGGCCACTTGTTTCCAAACGGAATGGGGCCCGTTTCCCTTTGGATTCCTTTCGGAACAATTACAACCAGACACGCCCACAGCGCAGATGGAGACAACGGCGCAGAGCACGGCGCTACATTGGGAGGAAGGAAACTGCAAGACAGCATGCAAGGCCAAAAGAACTGCCGCTTTTAGGTAAGTGGCGCTTTCGATTGCGCTGGCCAACGCGCGCTGCACCAAGGCAGCCATGGACCACTTTCCAGTTTTCCCAAGACTTCCGGACAGGAAATGCAACTACACTATCTTCAATAAACTAAAAAGCCTGGCGCTAAAAAGTTCTCCAAGTGTCTGCCTCCGAAACCTGCTTCCTGTCATAGCTGAAAACATCAGGCGTTCCTTCAGGGAAGAGTGTGGCTGCCCATTTGATGGTCCAGGTGTGTTGAAAAAGCACTTCTAGATCGGCCATTCAAGCCCACGGATGCGCATTGATGTCAATGAGCTACTTGCAGCATGAAGACATTCAAGGCATGCAAGACCAGCACATATAAACAACCAAACGAAAACCGATTGGATCATGAGCAACAGGACGCACTTGCTCAATTGACCACGAGGCTGAAACTTGGCTGGGAAAGACTCTGGCATGGCAGTTTTGCTGGTGCTGTGCCGACAGTGAGGGACAAGCGCTCGTGAGGTGTAGTGATCTGGAAAAGTGACCGATGCGTTTGGTTGTTGGACTGACAAACATAGAATCTGTTGGAAAGAACACATGCTGCAAAACACTGGCGGATGTACACAGTCTTATGCGTGCTAGCGTGCCCGGGCACTAGGCTTGCTCCACATGCCAAACAGGACCGACCGTACAGATCCCAAAGTTGATTTTTGTTTTGTTTTTGTTTGTTCTTCTTCTTTTTTATGAGACATGTACACCGGACAGCTCAAAAGAAAAAAGAACACATAGCGTGCGAGGCTTGCACCGACAGAGCAAAAGCCAAACGAGAAAAGATGGTACGCGGATTCCCTGCCCAAACACCAGCCAAGCCCAAGCCTCCAAAAAAATTGAGGGAACCCGGAAGAAGAGCCGGCCATGATGCTACCAGCTTGCCAACTCCGCTGCCAAGGTCTGCAAAGACCGACTCTGTAGAAGAGCAAAGGCCCCATTCCTCCGCCAAGAGTCGTGCCTGGGCTTGTGCCAAAGCGTCTCCGTTCAGTGGCCTCATTCTGGTCTAGATTCCCAAAGGGCCCAGAAACAAACCTTGTTCAAAAACGGTCGTCGGAAATTCAGCTCACGGCAATTGGCCTGCGCCCAAGCTGGCTAGAAATGATGTCAGCTCTAAACGCACTCACATCCTGTAGCTTCAGGTGCCAGGCTGGGGCAGGGCAAAGGGCAGGGCAAGGCGAGTCAGAGGAGTAGAATATGTTTTTCTGAATGTCAGGTAACTTGACCGCGAAAGCGAGGAAACAAGCTACCGAGTTTGGCAACTTCCTCATGAACTTAAGCCTCTCCACTTGCCACTTGGCCAAGAGAACCAGAAAACCTCTAGAGCTGTCCTCAACCAACAAGAAATGACGCACCAGCATTGCCAGTTTAAATGGTGACAAAGTTGGATCCTGCGTGCGTGGTTGCTCAACGGTGGCTGTCCGTCCTCTCGTGCAGGCATGCGCTCGCAAAACCTTGCTCTGGCAATGCTGCCTGCATCTGGCAAAGCAGACGCGCGCCTGCAAGTCTGAAATTTCGGAAGCTAAATATGATAGGCACAGGCGTCGCCTTTTCCCCTCGCCAGGTCCAATCTCCGTTTAAACAGTGAAACATCAAACGAATGCCAAGAGACGACGCCATCTCAAACACGTTTACCCACACATCCCCTTAACAACTGTTCAACCTCAATTCGGCTTTGTCCGCAATGACCTAGACTGGCTCAAACAGATGTACCGGTTTGTTCCTTCCTCTTGAAGTTCTTGATGCAGCGCATCGCTCTTTCGGGCTTGCAGCGCTGCCTCCCCGCCTTGGCCACCTTGGTGATAAGGTCCCAGGGCCTGTTTTCATCCCTTGGACCAGGAGCAGCGCCCCGCCGTGCAAGGCCGCGGGCTCTTTTCACTCGATCCAAGGCGAGGTGAACACCCATGTAATGTTTTGCTGCGTACATGCTGTAAGCAAATCACCTACTCCCATATTACCCGACACAGACCCAACCAGCACCCAATCCATGCCGAGCTGCGCCTTCAGGCGCCAGCTCCCCGTAAGTGCCGGCATCAACGCCACGATTCAGGCGCTTCTCCTCTTTGGCCTCAGTGGATTCACTGGTCAACGGATTCTTTACAGGGACCTCTCCACAAAGTACTCAGCGGACTTCGTGAATCTCCAGAATAGGTGGGTCACCCCGAGTTTCTCTTCAAAACGACATGAAACGCAAGCTCTGCTCTGTTGGGCGTTGCCCGAAACTACAGCAACGTAGCGGGCATTCTCGGACAGCCGTGCATGCACCCCAAGTTGACTCAGAGCAGAGTCACTTCTGCAATCTGCACAAAGAAAACAATTGTCGCACCAAGTGCTTTAAAGGGGTAGACAACCCATCTTAGGGGTTCATGGGAAAAGCCTAAGATCACCCAAAGGCTCTGGTCCCGGAATGTGTTTGTCGAAAAGGGCTGGAAGCATGCGCATGGGCCATCCTGAATCAAAAGAAACACTCTTCACAATTCACCACCAGAACAATCTCAAACCGAAAAAACCGCCATGCACGGCCTGGATTGCAGTGTGAATCAGATGTGACCCACCCCCGAAATACTCGCACATGATGACTTTGAAGAGACACCCGAACTCGGTTGCAGGTTGCCGCCCCGATCGAATGTTCTCCTCACAAATAGAGCTGCTGAGCATTAGAGAGTTGTTCACAGCCTACCACGGTTCTATGGCTGCCTCCGGCAACAGCCAATACAGCACCAGCGCAGCGGGGGTGGTGTCAGAATGCAGGCGATTGAAGGAATGTGAGCATCTGTCCAAGAGCTCCAATTTCCCAATTCCGGGTCCGTGTCTGCCAAGGAGCTGAAATTTTGTAACCCTCTCGGCCTCGCCAATAGCTGTGCAACACCCTCTCCACGTCGCTCCGCAGGGCCACCTTGACAAAAATATGATCGTGGAAGGGATAGATGGCACAAGTCATAAGTTATAAGGACAAAAGGCTCAACCCCCCCCCCTTCCCGGTCATGGAAAATACCCCTCAATACATCAGCAATGGCAAAGGCCGCCCGCATGAGTTTTGGGCTCATCTGCCTGGGGATCTGTGGAGGCCGCCCAGCCTCAGGGAGGCATGGGCGTGACAAAGAAACCCATCATACTTCAGTGGCACGGAAAAGGGACACGGTCTTCTCCTTTTGATTTCGATGACATGTTTTCTTCTTGCACAATCGTGTGTGTGTGTGTGTGTGTGCATTTGACGGTACCAAAAAAAACAGACCTGCACCCAAGCGTAGGCTCTATGCGCCAACATTGCCAACCCTGCCGTATCATGGATTCACGAAGGATATGCAGCCTCTGTGGGTGTGTCTTTGTTGGGGATAGTTGTCTCTTCATTCAGAAGCAAATTAATACATTGATCAAGTCACTTGAAATCAAAATGCAATTAAAGACAACATGCACTGTCAAACAAGCAACTGTAATAGACTAGTAGAGACTTCTCGAAGAAGTCTAAGCTGAAGTGGCATCGGCATAGGAAGCCGACTCAACTGATTCAGCATATTTAGAGATTATCTCCGAATTCTTCACAAAAACAATAAGGACCACACCTGGAGTCTCTTTGACTTTTCACCAGCGGGCCCCGACCAGAATCGCCTAAAAAACACTCATGGGATCTTCCAGCAAAGCTCCCGCGAGTAGCAAGGGCAACCAAGTGAGATGTGAAATCCAGCGTTCCGCCTGTCAGCACCGTGGCCAGCCATCGCATGGTTGACACCGGATGAAGGAATGAAACGTAAGCTTTCCCAATGCGCTTGGCCTGCACAGGAAGCGTCACATCTGTCCACTAGGCCTTGACATCTGCCAGCATTCAAGAGTTGCTGGATTTGAGTAGCTAAATGATGCGTTGTGCAAGCATGTGGCGTCTAAATCGACGAGCGTTGTGAAGGAGAGCTGCCTTGGCTTCGTGTCAAGCCAGACACTTGTGAGAAGCCTGCATTTGACGCAAAATGCTTCAAGGCGAACGTCAAGTAGCTAGCATGTTGTTGCCATGGCCCCCGCATGTTCCCGGCGCACTCTGGCTCTTGAAAGCAGCGCTTTTGCTTTCCTAACCCGAACATGAAATGCGAACCGGCCCGAGCT
>CAUJNA010000521.1:0-70000 GCA_963377175.1 Effrenium voratum | reverse complement strand
GTAACCCGAGCGTCGATGGCCGTCAAGCAGCTCGTTGTGCGCACAACCATGTTTAAGCTCAGCTGAACACAGCCTCAATCAAGAAGCAGCAAATCCACGGATTTGCTCCTACGCTTGTCCAGTTGGTGCATTTCACACAGGAGGCAAGTTGCTTGGACACACGGAGCTTGTCGCGGTGCTTCTAGTTTGCTGTAGAAAAAGGACGTGCAAATTGTGGGCTAGAATACAAACAGGGTCAAAGTAAATATGGCGTAGACCATTCATCCGAGGCAAACAATGAACTTTGAAGCTGATTTCAAGACTTTGACAGCGAAAAGAAGGACTAAGCGTGGGCTGCGTCTTGCAAATCCTAGAATGCAACCCAACAACCCAAATGACTTGAGCAAAACTTGAGTTCTTTCACCCATCTGACGCTCAGATCTTGCGCGCCCGAGGGCCTGGGTTCTGACCCCCAAGCGCAAGGCGGCCTGCTGGTTGGCCCGAGGACATTCTGACCTCCTGGGACCCTGAGACCGCCCCGAATTCATACCGGGGCCGGGCCTCTACCAAACTGGCCTGCCTCCTGTCAACTGGACATGGCCGCGCCTTGCTTGAAACGTCCCGAGAAAGCTAGCGACAGAGCCACCAGTTGCCATGAGATGGAACTGATCAAATTTCCAAAGCTCCATGTGTGGGACAGAGATAGCATAGGCTTAGCCCTGGGCACGCCAGAGGCTTCCGGAGACTCAAGACTGCTCTGAGTTTTGTTCCTTGGCGCCTGGTTTGTGTCGGGTGGCTGAATATATAAAAGACCATGCTTGGGGCAAGATTGGCTTGGGGCAAGCAACGTCGAGAGTCTTCCGAGAGTTCTGGCCAATGGGCTCCTCACTTGCCTTGGCAGCACCGGCAATCCAGAGCAAAAAAACACTGAATGCACGCGCTGCTCATAAAGGACAAGAAGAGTCACTTCACGGCAAGGGTCGCCCTCCACATTAGTTGTCAGCGCAAGCTTTGACTGTCTGTTGAACAGCATTGGCCGCCATGAATATCCCCGATCCCCAAAGAATTCATCTTGTCCACTTAGACATCTGCAAAACAAATCTACAGAAACAAACAAACTACGAGAAAAGCACATACCTCGGCGCGAATGTTGCCACACTCCCCAGATGGCAGAGAAGCATGACACGCCGTGGCTCTGGGGGTCACACTTCAGCCGTTGGTGACTGGGCTCATCTTCGCCACCGGCAAGGCAGCCTGTGGAGGAACAGGGGTTGGTCTTTGAAACCATCCCCAAAGGAGTACTCTCAAAAACAGAATAGGGGAGGGAATTGTCCGCGTTCAAGGAATTACCCGCGAAGGAACCGACTCACATGAAAGGGGATGTTGGGCCACTCAGCAACAATCTTTAGGTTTATTGACTGGCAAGTGAAGGTAGTGCTCTGCTTTTCCCACTATTCTTGGCCGATCACCCTAAGACAAGGTTCATCTCATTAGCCTATTGACTCGACCAGCTCGGCTGGTAGCACTTTGCAGCACAAACCAGGTCTTCACTCCCAACATCACGGCAACAGCCGTGATTGTTGCTGGAAGGGCTTGAGCTGGAGTGTTTGTCCAAGCAGGAGTGTTTCTTTGCCGGCAGTGGTGCTTGATGGCCAGCTTGTGTCAGATTTGGGGATGGCCTCAACAGTAGCAAGAACCCTATGCTAGGGACGCTGCTTGCCCCCTTTCCCCTCTGTGCCCCTGGCCAACAAAGTCACTTCACCAACAAACCCAGAGGCCGGACTAAGCTGCCAGCTATTTCTAGCCAAACATGTTTGCGTTCTCAGAGCAATAATTTTGCTGAACAAAAATTGTCTGAAAGCTTGGTTTCCCCATTGCTCATTGTGCGGAGCCCTGGCGGTTGCAACTTCTCGCACTGCAAGCGCTTCTCGAGGGGCGGGGCTGGCAGCCTATCGGCCAGACATGTCAACCCCCCAGAAACAGCAACCTGTGCTTCTGGCCTTGTCTTCCTTCGACTGCTCAAAGTGAACTCAGAGCGAAGGCGCCAGGTGCAACACGGGCAAACCAGATTTCTGTCTGTCCTCTCGTCACCTATCTTGCACCCAATGTGAAGAGTGACAGGGTTACAGCTCGTGCCTACAGGGCCTTAGGGGAGTGTGGGATGTGACGGGAAACCACCCATTTTGCAGGTCCCCTTTTTTGGAGACAAACGCATGTGACGTGAGGCCTGTTTCAATCACCCGCACGGCCCTGCGTGGGGCTTAATTCCCTGCTGATTCACGTTCACATCACCAAGCAAATGTCGTGAAGACCAAAAAATGTGCGAAATGACAAGTGCGCCCTTTCTCTCTCTCTCTCTCTCTCTCTTTCTTTCTTTCTTTCTTTCTTTCTTTCTTTCTTTCTTTCTTTCTTTCTTTCTTTCTCTCTCTCTCTCTCTCTCTCTTTCTGTCTCTTTCTAATACTTCGGCTGGTCGGCTCACAGTGCCACGCGACATGCCTGCGAACAAAGCGAAAGAGCAGCTACCCACTACAAAGCGTAGTAACGCTTTACTTACCTCTCCAGAAGGCATCTGTGCGATTGCGAGCATAGGAATGGCATCGAAGCCCTGATCACGCAGAGAAGCTGTCAGAAAGCTCAATGTGGAACAGCCCAGCCCAGTCAAGACACCCGCAAGCGACTTCGGGACACCTGGGCCTGCAACTGGAAATCCCACTTGCGCGCGGGAGCCTTCGCCCTCCCCCAACAGTCCAGCTAAGCTTCGCAAACAGCGGCATTCCTCCACACGTCTGCGCCCAGAAATTGCCAAGCCCACGTAGCAGAAGCATAATAATATTAAAAAAGAGCGCGCTTTGCTTTGAGACAATATTGCAACCGCAAGCGGCACACGGTAGGAGATCAAAAAGCATAGGGCGTTCGCCACTCCTGGGCAAGCCAGCGAGGAAACAACACTGTGCTCCAATGGCCGTGCGCAGACCACAGTTGAGCCATTTGCAAATTCCAACACAGGTCACTGGAGTAGGAGAGGGCCTTTCAAAAGAACAAGGGCAGCTCCGCGACTTTAGCGCCTTCCGTCACAGAGAGCACTGCAGCGCACCTGAGCATTCCGCTAGAAGCCAAAAAGACAAGGTCGTCGGCGTGAAACAAGCGCATCCTGGCAAGGTGCCGGGCCAGCTATTTCTGAGAGAATCGGTCACAGAGTCGACACCAAAAGCAATTTAGTGGAAGCGACCCCGCACGCAAGATCAAGCGATTCAAGCATAAAGGGCCACGCTTGTTGCTCCAATCAAGAATGGAGGCCAGCAAGACCAGTTTCCCATCCTACAAGCCTGTTTGCAGCTTCAACGAATGGAAGCGGTCAGACCCCCTCCACCCATCCCCACCGCTTCCCTCCGACCCCCCGCCCCCGGCCGGCCAAACCCGATAACTCCGCTTGTTGCAAACACACTTCCCGCAGATCTCACTTCCACCATAAAGCACACCAGTCCAGTCCTGGCTCCCACTCCACACTCCAGGGGCAAGCAAACACTCTCCCCCCAATTCCAGGACAGGTCAAATCCACATTGAAACTGCCTGAAAGGCTTGCACGTTCCTCCAACCTAATTGCCCCTAGAAAGCCCAGCCCCACCCTTCTGCAGCTCTCAGACTGCAGCTCTCAGACTGCAGCTCTCGTTGCCCTACACAACACTTCAAGGCAAACCAACACACAGCTCCAAGCCAGCCAAAGGCACACTGGCCGAGGCGGGCAAAACGCAAAGCGTTTACAACGAAGGACCGCCAGGCGAGCCGGAACGCGTGAACCAAAATCCGCAAGCGCCTCGATTGCGCTTCAAACATGCACGGCCCAACGCAGTGCGCAAATAGGGGAAGACATGCGAGAAGGAAGCAAGCGGGCAAAGCAGGCCCCTTTCGTAAAGAACTGTAAGCATCTCCACAGACTTGGTAGCACAAGCATGAAGCATGGTGTCCCAAGCCTGGGAGTTGCAAATAATCCCGGAGCGATGAATCAAAATGGGGTCGTGGTGGAAGTTTACTACTTTCAAGCTCGACATCCTCAAAAGCGCCACCCAGATTCCCTGGCGAATTAATCCTCCCATGCAACGCGGAACATAGGATTCAGCAAGCTCATCTCCCATGAGCCCTGAAGGAAAGGTAGCAACCCGCCTTTTGTCGCAATCTCTGCCCTTGCGTGTGAGGACTGCTCTCGCGCGTCTTTAAGCGCCAGGCCGCCGAAATCCAATGGCTGGGGCTGGGCCACTGCCCAGTGGACGGGGCTGCAGGGTGCATATGTGGCCTGGCGCAAAGGACCAACACAGCTTGAATGCGTCCTTTGCGGCCTCCTGAAGTTGCCCCCTGTTGGTGGGGTTCTCAAAAGCCGCATATGGTCCTGATGGACCGCGGCGTATCATGTCCAACTGAGGATTATGCTCTCTCAATAGTGAGAAGTTGCACAACTTCAGAAATGTTCATCCACATCCTCTTCCAAAACGATACATAACCAAGCATCGTTAAAGAGAGGGATGAGGCTGCAGCCCTAGAATGGCGCCTTTTCCCTCCTGAAATGTCCTCACCCGAACTCCAGCTAGCCCAAGCCTTCTGCTTGAATGCTTGGTCTCTTCAAGCTTGTTGGGTGCCAAACAACACGATCTCGCGCAGCCAATGTAACAGTTCCAGCCCGCAACAAAAAACGACACCTTTTCATGTGCTGTAACTCACGGGCATCCAAACAAACCAGCCATTGAACTTGCGATCGCAGTCAGAAGAGTTGCGTTAGCCAAGGGTGCAAATTCCAGTTGGGCGAAATAGTTGGGCGCGGTAAGTCAGGTGGCCTTGTTGCAGTCAGGTTGAGGTTTGTGCCTTCAGCCAGGGTCTTCAACAAACTCGAAAACACGCAGCTCCCGAAATCAAATGTGCTTACATATTGCGTGGCACGCATGTCCTGAAATTCAAACCCAGCTAAACGAAATCAAATGGTAATTCGAATCTCATGTCTGCAGGATTCTCCAGCAATGCTATATCAAACAGAAACTCATAATTGGCCCCAGCAATCCGGCCTAATCAAAGTCAAAGGAAGTTCAACAAGAACTTGCACTGTATTGGAACGAATTGAGTCCCTTTTTTTGACAGCATGCGCCTGCGCGTGACAAAGCTCAGGAACAGCTGGAAAACGCGAGAGCCGGTGCAAAGTCAACGGAGTCACAATAGCAGATCACTTTCGCTTCTGGCCCAAGACACCATCGGGCGCATGAATTTTGCTTGGAAGAGATCCACGTGGCTTCAAGTGGAACTACGTTTGGGGGCAAAAGCAATCCAACATGTGGGGGGTGGCAAAAGCAAGCCAAAAATTGCGGGGCAAAGGCGAACCCACGCATGACTAGGCGGTCATAAGGGTACAAATTCAAGAGGCCCCCAGCAGGCAGAGAATAAGTATCCGGTATTTATGCATTGTGGGGTAGCAAAAGGTACCAAATCCCAGCGGGACAATACAAGAATAGGCGATCACCGGGGTACGAATTGAAAGGGGCCAAAGCAGGCAAAGAAAGCAGCATCGTAGGGGGGCCAACGGATAACAAGCCCCAGACACCACAAGAATGGGCGGTCACCAGGGTACAAATTGAAAGGGGCCAGAGCAGGCAGAGAAACTATCATCAGCATCCGATATGTCTACCTTGGGGGGGGGTTCAACAGGTACGAATCCCTGCTAGCCAGACACCGCAAGAATGGGCGATCACAGGGGTGCAATTCAAAACAATCACAGTAGGCAAAAGAAAGAAGCATCTAGTATGTCTACACTGCACTGGGTCAACAAGTACCAAACTCTGGCGGGACACAGCTGCCACAGACGGAGACTCTAGGGGCCAACAAGCATCCAGTCTATCTACATTGCGGATGGTACGGACGGCGCGGCGCGAACACGATGCCTGACAAAGGCAGGCGCGGAGCGGGTCCGGAACAAGATCTGGGACGGACCATTGGCACAGCCACGCGCGTTGATCCGCAACCACGGATTTTCGCACGGTTCACAAGATAAAAGAGAAGGGCAAGGAGAAGAGAATGAGAAGGAACAGAGAAGGATAAGGAGAAGGAGGAGCAGGGGAAGAAGGAGAAGGAGAAGCAGAAGAAAGGGAAAGAGACAGAGAAAGAGACAAAGAAAGAAGCAGAGCAAGATACAAAAAAAGAAGGAGAGAAAGAGAGAAAGAGAGAAACAGAGAAAGAGAGAAACAGAGAAAGAGAGAAACAGAGAAAGAGAGAGAGAGAGAGAAAGAGAAAAACAGAGAAAGAAAGAAACAGAGAAAGAGCGAAACAGAGAAAGAGAGAAACAAAGAAAGAGAGAAAGACAGAAAGAGAGAAAGAGAGAAAGAGAGGAAGAGAGAAAGAAAGACAGAAAGAGAGAAGAAGAGGAAAAGGAAAGGTGCTTCAACCTAGTGTTTCCCCTGGCTGGCACTATACCCATTTATTGGTGGTGTGGTTCCGATTTCCTCTTTCGACGTGGGTTGACCTAAATGTTTAGACCGACAAGCCAGAAGACAATTGAGCGCTGAAAGTGCAGTGGGCGAGCTCTTCCCCTGCGTCTTCAATGGACCCCTCGATGAACATAATCTACATTCTGATGACGCTTGTCCAGCGTTAATGTTTCAGCGGTCGCCGAAATCACAATCAAGTAAAGCAGTTGCCACACATCTTTTGGCGATTGCCCGACTCTCTTCGCTTCGCCACCCCACCTGTGTGGTTTCAGCAGAGTAGGCTCTGGCTCTGCCAGAGGAGGGCGGATTGCCGAAGAGGGCCGACAGACTGAGCGCAGGAAAGCTGTCTCGCTCGACTTTACCCTCCCAATGGAAGACGTCCCTCAACCAATGGAAGACTTTTTCTTCATACCGTTCCGTCAGCTTACATCTTGGAGAGATGCTTTTCGCATCTAGAACAAAGGTCTCCCTCAAAAGTTGACCAGCTCAAGACGTGCAGCTTATGTAAATTAGTCAGGCGCGTCGGCAAAGTCCAGAAACAAGTTGGGTCAAGAAGCAACTCCACATAGTTCACCGCCATGCTGACCTCAGCTCAAGCCACCAATGTGAGCCACAACATGGAACTGCCCAACAGCCCATACTGTAGGTTGACGTGTGATTGCTTCCGGGAACCTAGATTGTTGGAAAACATCAGTTTTGTGCACCCACAATTCAGCCGGCGACAAACATGATCGTTGCTGGTCGTATCTCAGTGCATCACGTACCAAACACTGCCTCCCTTCATGCTCCGTGGTCTTCCTGTGTTTGTCAGTTGTTCATAGCACGAGAAACCAAACCCGAAAACGGAGCGACTATCTGACATTCACCTGCCCTTTCCTTCTTGATACGAGTTTTCAGGGTGCAGGAGTTAGAGGTGACCTTTCCCGGCCGCATTTTGCCATCAACCCCTAGGGTCCCCCCTGCACTTTTTGGCCTATGTTGAATACACACACTAAAACAACCCATGTTCAACCTTCAAAACCAATCACCAACCAATGCAACCCCAAAAAACACATATAATATATCCACCTTCATTTATTCCCCCATCTCATTATCCTTGCACTCATTCAAAAGCAACAACCAACACAACATACCATCTCACGTCTCCTCAAAAAATATCACCCGATAAATACAAGCAACATGCCAACAAATGTCCACTCCCAAGATCACAACCCCAAAAAATATCAATAATTTCTTCCTTGATCCAACTTGAGAACCTTACCCATGTCCAACAAATAAGAACAGTCTAAAAACAACCCTGCGTTCACTTCCCGGTTAACCAACAATTCAATAGAAAAGGAAATCCTAAGGGCTAACTCAAATCATGTCGACAATCCCAGTAAAATACATTTGGAATATTGGATGCGAGACTCTGCCGAGCCTAAATGGTGTTAGCACAATCAATAAATTGAAAACAAAAGAGCATCAAACAAAAATATAAAACAACTACCAAGCAATGAAAAAAGAACTGCAGAAGCATACCACGTCAAAACAGCGCACTTTGAAAGAGATAAGCAAATTAAGGAAAACTAAACTAATATAACATGTATGAAGGATCAGTATATTATAATTACAACAAATAAGGGTGTAAATGTGATAAACACACTATACATCTATATTAAACTCCAGGGAAATAGTATCACATTTATTGCAATTACTCTATGCAAAACGTTCATAATATCATGTAACTATGTGATTGTTTTATTTACACTGTGTTTATGTATTTCAATGTGATTTATAATGTTTTTAGTTCTACTTCCTTCCATTTCATTATAGGAATTGCAACTATATTCAAACAAATTCCGGGAAAAAATAGACTGTCCTTTTCCAATTGTGTTTTCTTATTTCATAAGTTTGCATCCGGAAATTGATTTATGTTAAAAAAAAAAAAATATCATTCCTACTTGTAAGTCGTTACATTTATACTATTCAATCATGGTTTCAAGATTTAACAAATGATTGGATTTAACCTTTTTACAATCATTACAATTACGTTTATCCTTACCATAATGATTTATCAAATTAAGAGCAGTATTAGGCTTGGTTAAAATTATGCTTTATTTTTTGCTTTTCATCATTATTTCAGTTTCATGTATATTCAAGTCATCCAAGAATTTATCAACTATTTCTTCTTGCTCAAATTCATTAAATATTTCTTCACTAATATGTTAAGGTGTTACGTCTTTGCATGTTTTTCAGAGAACATATATACATAGAAATGTGTTTATCACTCTAATTAGAGCATATATGGTCTTGTATGTCAATTGCAACTTGATGAAGAAACCCCTTTTTCCTCGTTAAGCTAAACTCTGTTTTAGATTCATGAAGTTTCGCTGTTGGCCAATTGACCGAGAATAACCACAGGCTGCGTCCACCGCGCGGCACCTTGTTATTGAATAAGTGTAGATGATGTTAAGATGGGGGGAAGAAAGGAAGATGGATATGAGAATAGGTGGTTTTTGGAGGTTGGATTGGTTGGGTGATTGGTTTTGAAGGTTGAACATGGGTTGCTTTAGTGTGTGTGTGTGGGTATTCAAAATAGGCCAAAAAGTGGAGGGGGGGACCCTAGGGGTTGATGGCAAAATGCGGCCGGGAGAGGTCACCTCTAAACTGCTGGACCCTCTTGTATTCAAACGTCACGGTTTGCATGGTCAGGATATGAGAGAAATTGCTATGTGCGCGCGGCCGTGCTAAATTAGGGCAATGTGAGAGACTGCGTAATTCTGTTGCTCTGCTCTTCCAAAGAGATGTTTCATTCTGAAGCAGAAGCCTACAAGCAGACTCGTCAGCGAACAAGAGCTGGAAAGGGATACACATACGTAACTTATGTCGTTGTTCTGCATGTTCTTCTTGTCCCTTCAATGATCGCCTCTGCACTTGCTGGCAGGCTTCCCCGTCGTCATCAGAAGCGTCACTTAGCACCAGGCAGAGTGGCCGTCCATCTTGGCTACACTAAGCTTCTTTGCAGTGACGCTGGTTTCGGAACTCGAGCCAGGACACAAGTGTGCTGTCGTCAAAGCTGAGAAATCTCAGGGCCCAATGTGTGAGAACTTGAGGACAATGCAAAATGATAGAGAGCCGCGCAACTCGGTACTGAGACGGGTGGACAACCCTCAAGTGAAACAGCCCTTGCCTCTTAGGGTCGGGGAAGGTGTCTACCAACCAGCAAACACAACAATTCGAATGCCACCAGGCCGGGCCAAAAGATAGCCCGCAACCCAGTTGTCCAACTCGGCGACTGCAAAGCCAGATTTTTTGCTCGTCAATACCGGCGCCAACAAGCTGTACCGTACATCAAAAGCAAGCAGGGCACGTGCTGTCCCTGCTTGCGGGCCCTGAGTACTTCGGACAGTTCAAGGCATCGGACCCAAAGAGCCCTAGAACCAGGCACGAAGCATCTGGACGGAAGCGGGGCCGTGTAATTTGAATTCCTCCAAGCAGTGTCGTAGGTGATCACCATGTGCGACACGCGCCTTTGAAGGCATTGCTTCAATTCTGACAGGCAGCAATCCTCTCCACAATTTGAGAAAACGTGGCCAAATTGATGGATTGCTTACGAATTGACCGGCCTTGACACTCGCCACAAATTGATGGAGAGGCTTTATATGGCCCATCCGCGCCGCGGTCAGAACTCATTGCGAGGGGCAGGGTTCTGCTCCCCTTGTTACCTGCCCAAAGAGCAACTACAAATAAGAACATGTGTGTTGACCATGACGCATGTGTGCAGGGTGATCGATTGCACGCATACAGGCAGAAACGGACAGCCGACTGGGAAAGCAATAAACACATCATTCATACCACACTCTGCAAGA
Source organism: Effrenium voratum (assembly GCA_963377175.1). Lineage (NCBI taxonomy): Eukaryota > Dinophyceae > Suessiales > Symbiodiniaceae > Effrenium > Effrenium voratum. Next base: position 59,708 of record CAUJNA010000521.1, on the reverse strand, counting down.
CGTCTCCGCGCTGTACACCATGCGAAACACGCCTTTCGCAGCAAACGGTGCGAAGGCCCGAACCGAAAAGCACCGGGCGGAAAGATGAGACCTTCCTGGCCAGCGGTCCTCAAAATTCCATCGGGCACGAACTCTGATGGCTCTCGCTTGTTGGGATCTAGCTCATATGCTTGCACATCCTTGAAACACAAAAGCCCCACCCAGCCGAAAGCTGAAAGGCACAGAAACCAAGGCCTCCCCGCAATTCAGCTAGGTCAAGCAAAAGGCCCTCTGCTCGACGGAATTCAAAATGGCCAGGCGACTGGAAAAGAAGCTCTCACCCTGTGCGGCCCCAAATCCTTTTCATTCTTGCACTGTGCTGAGACTTCCTTCGGGAAATGCAACCCAAAGTGTCTTTTTGTGTTTGTCTGAAAATCGTAGCACCAAACAAGGGTGCGTTCCTTTTGTCTTTCCTTACATCGCAAACCACCAAGCGTTATGCCGAAAGGACACACCCACATACAAACACTTGTCCGGACTCAAAATTCCTCGTGGGAAAGCCCTTTCCGTGAAGTCCAGCGCACTGGAAGCAAAGCAGAGCTGGCGTCTCGCGAGCTCAGAACCCAGGACCAAAATTGCGGAGGCGTCAGGATTGGGTCCCTGTGCCTGGCTGATGAAGAAATCTTAAGAAACTGGCTGTGGTTGGTAAAGGGTTCTGGCATTCCCTGAGGACCAGCAAGTTTTCTCTCAAGCAAGCTTGCCACCGCATCCTTTCTCACTGCTGCAAATGATTGCCCAGCAGCCAGAAGCTCTCTTTACATCGACAAGTAGGAATCATGGAAACTGGCTGGACCTGCCCTTCGAGCTCTGCAAAAGCACACACGCCTTCAATCTACGGGCCCCTCAACCCTCAAAAGCAAAAAGATAAAGAGAACTGCCAATGATATCCGGCTGTGACTCCGTCTCCAGCCGTTCAATGGCTTTACTTTCTCTCGGCTCTGGAAGGGCATCTTGGTTCCAATGCAAAAAAGCCACTAGCTGGAAACTCAGGCAAACTCCTCAGAACCTGGCCCGATCATTCCGCCAAGACAAAGCGAATGTTGCGGACGAGAAGATCGGATATGAAATGCGCCATGCGTCAAGTGTTTCTTCTCAAAAGCAGCCTCAGTCCAGTTGCCGCATGACTAACTTTAGCGGTGTAACACCTCTCATAGTAGATAAAACAGATGTGGGCATAGCCTAGTGCTTAAGGAATGCCATTGTTACGGCCCGGGTTTCCAAGGTCAGCAATGTTCAACGAAGCTGTCCTTTCTAAGTCCTCCCGTCTTCACTTCCCTTTTGTCCATAGCCTGTGGCCCCACATCATGACGAGCGGTTCCCAATGCCCACCCTGATTGATTCTGCACATGTGTTTTTCCTGCTAGCGCCAGCCAAATATACAAGGAAGCAAAGCTTTCCTGAAATTGTGATTCGTTTAGCAAAGTACCGCCTGGGCCGCTAGAATCCTCGAGGGTCCCAAGTGGCTGTGGAATCGAGCAAGTGTTTGCGGTCTGGGCAATCATATCTGGAGCTTGGAGCTCGCCTCGATTGGCCGGAAGATCAATACAATATAAGACATGAAGCTTGGAACAGTTGGCTTACCTTTTTCCACGTAAGAAGCCGAAGGGAAACCAGCTGCGCACAATGCAAAACACAATGCGACTGTGGAAAAACAGACTTCATGTCTCGTGCTGCGCTCAAACTGTAGAAGTGTGGCTGTCATAGTTGTGGTTTGCAAAGAATTTGGTCCTGGTTTGTTGATTTGATACGGTAACAAAAGTTAGCCTTCTCAATTACCAAGCAGCATTTCCCCATACATTAAGCCAGGTATCTCGCCTCTTCAAATGGTCAAACCCAAAACACAAGGAACACATGCCAACTTAGTGCCAACTATGCCGGAATGAGACGTCCGCTTGCTTGGGCCTCAGAACAGACTGAGGCGGCCCAGAAGCGTATTTGCCTGCCAGTCTCAGGCAGTCATTCCAAGGACTCAGCTGGTTCATGTGTTGATTCTCATCCGCAGTCCGTGCCAAACACCCCTAACTCCAGTCACTTCGAGTGACGTCTTAACTGTTGCGCCTGCGGCGGACGAGGCAGCATGGATCCAGTAATCTTCCTCTTTGGCTTGCGTGCCTGCCAAAACCGGGGGCAAAGCAAACGGCAAAAACACAAACCACCATGGCAGCTGATGGCCTGGTACTCCGAGTGTGGCTTGATCGCACCGGGTGGCAACATCACCCGTGGACCAGTTGGTGGAGACAGCGCCTGAACGCGGCCCCAAAGGAAAACATCGGTGGCTTATAGCAAGCTTGGTTTTTGAGCTCCCACGGTCCGAATCTGGGTCCCCTTTCAGATGTGAAATGGAATCCACAAAGGAAATCAACCCATGCGTCGGATTCTTCGGAACATGGGAGTCCTCGCCTGAGGCGAGCCTGGCAATCCCAGCGATCCCACGGACTGTGGCGACGTGGGGGAAGGCGACTTCGGCGACTTCCCCAAGCCAAGGCAGGGCACCTGACGGGCGATCCCGGCTTTGGCCCCCAAACCGAGGTTCGTTCACATGCCTCCACGACCTCCGCAACTGGCAAACCTCAAATGCGGCACCCTCCCGAGAGGAGAAGACCACTAAAACAAGCTGTTGAGACAGGATGGGGCACGAACATGGCAGGACTGTACCACATTTCAACTGGAAGCGGGGGGGAGTCACAACTCACAATCCGAAGACTTTCCTCACGCCCCCAGGCTGAGTTTCCGTGCCCAGCGCGACCGGGGAGGACTGCGGGGATGGCGCCAGGAAACTCCACCGTTCAGCCTGGCCACGCTCCTTTGGTGCACTCACACCTTGGCGATCTAAGACGCCGGCACGCGAGTCGGCCAAGTCTTCGCTAGGCCTGGCTGGATTCACCATGTTGATGCCCTCGTGGCCACCAAAGTTTCAAGCCCCCTTGACTTTCCCTGGAAAGAGTTTTGTGCCTGCTTTGTAATCTGCTTATGTGTCATGGTTCCAGCCGGAAAATCGGAGAAGTGCAATACCTCCGTGAACACTTGAGAAGGAGCGCGAGAGGTGGAGAAAAAAAAACAAGGAGAAACTATACCAAAAAAAAAAAGAATCCGCGAAAGAGCTAAACAAATCATGCAAATGGCGCAAAAAACAAGTTCGGAAACGTCAGGGAAACCAAACACGGAACGAAAGTGTTGAGACCTAAGAATAAAATCGTAAGCAGAAAAGAAACGATGAACTGGAAAATCATACAACTCGAAAAGTGTGAAAAGAACGAGAAGTACAAACACTAGAAAAAAGTGTGTGACAACTGGAAAGCTCGCATGTGTGTCTTTTCCCATTTAAACAAGAAAAAAACAAGTTGTTGATTTGTCACATGATTGACTTTTGCAGTGTTCGTGCGTTTTGTTTTCGAATGTTCTCGTTTATTGTTGTGTGTTGGCTTTTTGGAGCTCATGGGAAAAGACCTAATTTTGCGATGACAAGCAGTTGATCTGTCCTCTGATTCAAGCTGGGGTAGAAGCTGAGAGGAGAGCCCTGCATGTCAGAAAGCACCCACACGCAAGCCACTGCAAAATTTGGTGCCGAAGCCGGCGCAACTGGGGAACAGTGGTTCCCCTGCAAGTTCTTAGAGTGGGCGGTTCATTTACTTGTAAAACTCGGCTCGGTTGGCTTGGGGTTGGTTCAGGGTCGGTTGCGAGCTGGTTTGGGCTATGGTTGGGCTTAGGTGGGCTTGGGGTGGTTTTGGGCAACAACTAAGGTGCATGGTGGTCAATGGAGACCAACCGAGAAACTGCGTAATTACAAAGCACTCGCGGTGATGCTGAGGGTGTCGCTGGTGATGCTGAGGATGTGGAAAGCCACAAAAGCCGCAAAACAACACAAGAAAACACTGCCACCCCAGCCCGGAGAAAAACAAAAAATGACAAACTAGACAAGGCTTTTATTGCATCTACCATCGTCAGAAGCGCTCGGGTCAAAGAGCAAATCAAATTTGGATGCGCTCATCATCAAGTCCGGACATTCTCAAATACTGGTGTAGATACATGTGGACGAGTGGGCAACTCAAATCAATCGGAGAGGTTCAATGGCAATCACTCGGGCATAGTTCCTTTTTTCTCGGCGGAACTGCATGGGGTGTCACATCTGGCATCAAACCTCTGAGTGCAAACGATCCTCCAAGGACCAAAAAGGAGGGCAGCGCGAGCAATCCTCCAAGAATGTATCTCCGCACCGCCCAACTCCCCGCACTGTTCTGCACACCCTATAAGCCAAACACCGGAGAACGCCTTGCACACAGCATGCAACACTAACCCACGTTCACTCAAGCTGAAACCAAGCACAAGAGGTTGACAAGGGCAAGTGATGCTGTTGATGTGAGGTGCAGTGTACCAAATTGTGGATCCATCGCGCGCATGCGTAAAACCCCAAACAGGTTTTACGGCAGAGACGCTGCCCATGCAATATGGCTACGTCTGGTTCCCAGAGTTTCGCCGTCTCTGTATGGAGTATTGCCAATACTTAATCTTATCTTCCAATACTTAGCTTACTATGGGCAATATGAAATTCAGTATTGGCTGCATTTGAATGAAGTTTTAGTGATTCAGGTTTTTGCGTCTATCCTTGAAAAGTTAGAGGCTACGGCTTTGATCTTGGAATTCCCTCCCCCCGCAACAAAAACCAAACTTGCCGTTAAAGAGGGTCCAGAAACAATCAAATAAAGAGGATCAGAGAACCTTGCGAACTGGCCTCTGAGCCCCAATGTTTATGGCTGCGCCGACAATCTTGGCTGAGTCTAGGTACTGTTGCTCTTTTTTGAGATGAGTAAGTTCTAAAAATAGAAATTCGGGAGATCAACCCACACCCGACATGTTCAGACTCATTTGCAAATATTTTCGTATGAGACTATAGTCAAAAATATGGCTGGAAAAAATCCTCCCCATTTGCGGAAGTAATACTGGGCAAATGAAACAAATACGGGGATGTGCGACAGATCAAAAAATGCAAAAACATGAACACTAGGAAAAGTTGAAAAACTCAAACAAATCGGCCGGCAAAATGAATAAGTTCCAGCACGAGAGTGCGACTCGGGAAAAAAAGTGCTTCGGCAAGATTCGACAAAATCTAAAGCTTTGAAAACCGCAAAATGAAAGGTTCCCACGAAACGCGAAAACTCGAAAAACAGCACAAAAACAACAACGGCAAAAAGCAAGGATTTCGTGAAAAATAAACGTATGTGAACAATTCAAAAAGCGTGAAAACTAAAAATATGAGAAAACTCCAAAGAGTGCGAAAATAAAAACAAACAAAAAATAAAATCACGCAAACACTGGAAAAATACATGTAAACGTCAAAACACGTGTGTGTGTGTGTGTGTGTGTGTGTGTGTGTGTGTGTGTGTGTGTGTGTGTGTGTGTGTGTGTGTGTGTGTGTGTGTGTGTGTGTGTGTGTGTGTGTGTGTGTGTGTGTGTGTGTGTGTGTGTGTGTGTGTGTGTGTGTGTGTGTCTCTTGTTTGTTGAGTTCTCTCGTTTGTGCGTGTTTCACTATTTTCATTCTTGGTTTTGTGGGTGCATTTGTTTGTCGTTGGTTTAGTTCTCGTGTTCATTGCCAAAAATGCGCAGAACAACGTCGCCAACACAATTGCTCAGTTTGTTTCGGTCCGCTCTCTGTGAGCAAATGCGATATAGTACTGCATTGAGTTGGGCAGTGCACAAACAAACATCACTTATTTTGCTGGTGCAGCTACCTTACAAACAAATGATCCCAAGGATAGAGCTCAAAAAGGCAACAGACTAGGTCACAGTTTTGCCGCACAATCTGGGGCTGCGACCCCGCGCTGCGCTGCGAGCCCATCAAAGAGGTCAAACTCAGCACAATCCAGCACTTGATAGTAAGTTCTCAGAAACACAAGTGAGAAACCCAGAGACATCGCCCACTGCCAATTTCAACAGCCCAAACTGAGGATTTCAGAAGAAAATACATTGCAGCCAAAGCTCAGCTCAACGTACTGCACCGTGAACACGATCTCGGCCGCACAAAGAAAACGAGGGCCATCGATCAAAAGCATCAACCCAAAGCATGGTTGGATCTGTTTCAACTAAGCATCTCAAAATCCCCTCATGGCAAAAGTTGCTCCAACATATCTTCTCATTTTGCCTCCTGACAACAAGCAGGCGATGACAAACTTGAGCTACAGCGATGCTTAAGGGCCACGGAGTCTGAGGCTGAGGCAGACTGTCCGTCCATCTTTCTTGCTCCGTATCTAACTCCCACCGGTGTGGCACGCACTGAGCCAAGATGCCACGATCAGTCCCCCTCGGACAAAGTTTCCGTAATCGCTGCACTTCGATCCCTTTCAATGTTCAACTCTCGGGCCTTTTTCACTCACTTCTGGCTCCTGGCCGCGATCCGCTGCCCAGCAGCCACTTCCTGGATGTCGAAAGCCATAATAGCAATCACATGGCAATGGCTTCTCCCTATAGACTAGAAAAAGTGGGGAAAGCGCAAATCGCCGAATCACCCGGAGTCTGGGGCAGCGGCAACTGCCTCACTGCGTCCTCCGCGTTGTCCACTTGCAAAGCCCATCGCGCAATGCTGCCCAACACCAAGGTGAGGGCTGCTGCACCAATGCCTCCACGGGACCCTTGGGAGGACATCACTTACATGTTCCCCATTCAAATCCATAGCCAAAGTTGTTTGAGTTGAAAGCGACAGTGCCGTTTTCAGGGAGTTTTCGACCCTCTCAGTGCTAAAAGCAAGACTCATGGAAAAAACTGCATGCCCCTGTTTTGCCAAGCCATCAACAAAATGCTGCAATGCAGGCGCCTGGAACCACGAAGAGGTACATGATCTCGCCCTTTGAGAGAAAGTCGGTGGCCCTGGGCACCCGAGCGCCAGTCGCAGAGGCCGCGGCCGAGGCCGCCGAGGCCGCCGAGGCCGCCGAGGCCGCCGAGGCCGCCGAGGCAGGGATCGCAGGCGATGGGGCGGAGGAAGCTGCCTGACGCGACAATTGGAGAACAACCTGCACGTGTGTCTGGAAATCGGATCCCACATGTCTGGTTTCCCCGGCTTCCTTTTGAAACACCAACAAAGCTCCTGCAATCGGGCCATCTGCCGAGCGCTGCGGCGGTAAGATGCCGCACCCAAGAGTGTGGCGAACAGGCCGCACAGCAAAGCGGCCGGAGCGGCCACAATACCCAGGGACGTGGTCCCGGGGCCCACCTTGGAACGGATGTCACCAAAACCCAGTCTTTGTTTGGCAATGCCAAACAAGCAGGACCTGGCCTGCGGTTTCACAGCATCGCGCAAGTGCGCGTCAACAACCGCGATCCAGTTAGCAATCCTCCATGCCCCTCAGTCTGGTGTGGCGCCCCCATGGTCTTGCACAAACAAATCACTTGACATACTCCGCTCACATCTCCTCTCAGTTGTTTTTGCTGGCGCGGCGCCATTGCTTTCCGACATGTTGAGGCACACTTTGATCGATCAGGATCAAGCCCTCCGTCAAACCACATGCTCAATGTTCTGTACATGTGTTTGGATTCATCAATGCACTCCATCGCAAGCCTTGACACAAAACCGTTCACTAACAGATCAAAAACAAGAGAAGGTTTATGCGGACTCAGCGATATGGATACGGCTCTTGGCCTCAGCAATCACATGGAGCTGATAGCTTCAGCTGTTGCAATCCTTGCCGATCAACCGTGGGAACTCGGTGTGAACAAAGCACGCTTTCCACACCGCAAACATGCGTTTCTGATCTTCCGCCTTCTTCATCTGCCTTCCTGAGATGTACGCCGCGGTACTGCGGTCCCATGATGGCATGTGTGATTCAAGAAGGCCTAGTGCAACAAAATGACACTTTAGTCAGTACTTTGTTGGTGCCAAACACTCCGTCCATCTAATCCAAGTTGAAAGGTGTTAAAACGCAATACTGCATTTGTTCCGCATCAAGCAATTCATGATTCATGTCCATGACTTGCAAACCGTTCAGTTTTGTGAACTGATCCGATCCACACTCACAGCGTTCGAGACTTGAACTATCAACCCGTGCAAAGCACCCTTTCGGTCTTGCAGGACCAACATGTTTCTCGCGTGTCCTGCATAGGATGGCTCAGCGCTGACACAATAGCCTGCGCAACATTTGAGCGCCACAAGTTCCAATGAAATTGGTAATGTTGTAAATGGCCAAAATAAAGCTTGCAAAGCGCCAACCCTCCAGGTTTCCTTGTACATTTCATGCTTGCGTTGACTGCACGATGGACGCGCTACGTTCTTTGTTTCCTCTCTTACCAGCTGCTCATGAACTCCCAACTCAGGGAGGTAGTTTTGGAAAGTTGTTTGGATTCACGCTTAGGACGCGGCTCCAGCGCCTTCAATCGCGTCATGGCTTTCCAAATGAGGGACACGCGCACTGACGCGCCAAACGCCTCTACGCTTGAGGGAACCTTTCAGGGCATTGCCAAGCTAAGAAAAACAGTGGTTTCGCGACGGGGTAATTTTGCGGGGCAACCAATTTTAGCTTTGATGTAGCGTCCTCTAACCACAGTAGAAAATGTTGCTGCCATAAAGGGCAAGTGACCCAATGTAACGTTTATTAGCTTTTAGACTGTTTTGTTTGACCCGTGGTTGTAAGAAACATGTGTTGCTCCAAGTAACGAGCGCACCTCTTTTGACCAGGTTGCACAGGCGTTGCGAGTTGAGCAAGGCGGCGGTTCAACCCTCGTCAAACTGAATCAACCGGCAAGTGAAATCCTTCACAAATCGTTGCATGGCGGCACCAAGGATGGATCCCGATATTTGGGGAGGTGTTAATGGAGGGCGTGGTGGTGCGGTTCAGAAGAAATAAAGAAAAAAACTGATGCACAGCGGCGCGGGTCTTAAAGAACAAGAAAGCAAACATGGCGGCGCGAAAGTGAAGGGCGGCCGCGTGAGTTTCAGAAACTGAGAAGCGGGAGCCGCCTTTTCTTTCAAACCAAAATGAGCCTCCGAATGCACGAGCTTCAGACTTCATGTGTCCACGTCGGCGACGACCTGGTGTGGTGGGGTCTGCCAGCTCCACATGTGCTGCCTCCGCTGCTTGAAAGCAGCGGCTGCTCCTGGATTTGCAGCTCATCGAAGAGGGTCGGCGTGATGGCCACATCCATCGAAAGAAATTGTTGGCCCAGGCAGCAGACTTGAAGATGAGCGGCATCGAGGACGGCGCGGAGGCGGCAATGCGCGACCAACGAGTTATTGCTGGGGATTGGTAGCTGGTGGAAACGAAGACTCCTCGCTCTCGACGGCGCATCGTGGGTTTCAGCGAGGGTCTGTATACAATCCGAGTGCGGACGAAGTGAGCGAGGCCGTCGAGCAGTGAGCACGCGATTACCGGGCAAGCAGATGGACGCGACTGCTTTTCCACAAGGGTCTTCTTCCAAAATTTCAGCAAAAGCAGGTCAACTTCCTTCTGGTGCCGCTCGAAATCTCAGGAATCAGCGGAGCTGACCAGTCCCACAATCGACTGTAAATGGAATACATTCCAAGTGTCTAGAATATTGGGGAATACTGGGCCCTTTGCAATTCTGGAGCTGCTTCAATTCAATTTGAAGGAACGACCTTCTACAGCAGTGTTGTTCCCAACACCAAAGCTTAAAAACTGGTGGCTGATGCCGGGAAACACTCTTCTACCCTTGGCGGTTCGCAATTTAGCAACATTTCGCACTGCAGCCCTTGTTCAAGGCACGCTTCGCCACGCCTTTTGCGGATCATTTGGGTCTTCCTCTCAATTGGGCTAAGACGCACCGCCCGGACTTCCCGACTCTCAACCAAAAAACACGCCCGTTTCAACAGCAGAAACTTTCAACGAGAGGGGCCGCCTGAATTTTCACGCCTGGCGCGGAGCGCAGAAGTAGACTGTTTGGCCGCTCGAATCCGCCTACTCTTTTTTTGAACAATTTGCTGCCAAGCTTCAAACAAAAAAAATACATTCACTCGAAATGAAGAGAGGAGGCAAGGGCTTCAATTCTCTCCCAGGCCTGCTTTTGCGATGTTGTAGAAAAAATGCTTCACTGAACGCAGGGCCTTCTATAAACTTAAGTTCCACTTGTAGATCGAACAAAGTGGTCCACCACATTCACAATCAATCTCAGGCCTGCTTTCAGCATGACCAAGAAACGAGCAAAAAAGAACCCATCGCAATAGAAACGGCCTCAGGGAAAGTTGAGCACTGCAGCGTTGTCAGTCAGGCAAACAACTGACCGCTTCGACGACGAGTCAGACTTTGCGCGCTCCGGCATTCCATTTGTCCAAGATCGCCTGCTCCAAATGCTGCTTCCACATCTCCCTCCCACACTCACAATACCTCTTGTCCCACCACGTGGAACGCTGAGTTCCATCTGCACTTCTTAGCCACAGTCTATTTCGATCTGTCTGTCTGACAACCACCTCCGTCGATCAATCGATCAGTCTGTTGTTGTTTTCTCTCTCTCTCTCTCTCTCGCTCTCTCTCCCCGTCCATCTACCTCCACCTACCTGCACCTACCTGCACATCTATCATCAAAAACACAAGTTTGGGGTTAAGATGTGGGGGGGTTCAGATTGCTTAAAGTAGCGAGACGTGTCGCGCCATTCTAAGCTATTTTGGGCGAAGTTTGGGCATGGCTGATGGTAACGTCGCTGTCTGGGGCTGGGTGCCTTCCAAAGCCGCCCAAACATGTGAAACTTGCCTGGACCTTCCATTGATACCTTTTTTTGCTCGCTTCTTTTTCTGCTCGAACACACTGTTTGTGCCCGATTCTTCAATTTCTGCCCGAGCAATGGTAAAGTGCCCGAGGCTTACATTTTCAATTGGGCACTTTTCAAATTTGCGCTCGTTTGCGGGTTTTTGCGCTCGTTTTGCAGGCCGTTGCGGGCGTTTTTGCACACAATTTCTGCTCGAGTAGGTCATATAGTAGGACCTGATAGCCCTCATGCCTCCAAAAACTGCTCGAGGTCCAAAAAAGAGGACAAGCCCAAAGAAAAAGGTACGAATTCCAAAAACCAGCCGATTGACAGGGGAGGCAGAAATTTTAGGTACGTTTGAAGGTCCAGGTGTGAAACTTAGCCAGAGCTCATCCTGAAACTCTTTGGTATTTGCGTGAAACTTGTGAAACTCGTTAGAACAACATGTGAAACTTGTGAAACTTGTCAAACGTTGCTCTGTCAGGGTCTGGGCAGCGCTTCGCAACATGTTTGCCTGACCCAAACGGAAGGGCTTTGCCCCTTGTGGTACAATTTGTGGCTGGTTTACTTGCACAAGCAACATCTACCCAAGCTGGCTGTAATTCACTGCAACCAATGATTCGAGGATTCGGTGCCATCCAAACCAAAGAGCCTTCATTGTTTACAAGCGCAAAAAATATGTTTTTTTGCAAGTTTCAAGAATGGCGTATTTTAGTTTTTTCCACCCTTTGTTTGCAGTTCTTGGCACCTTCTGTGCCGCAGTGCGTTGCATTCTTTGCTTACTCCACGGAGAGGGGGTCATGGCAGACCCACGCAGAGCTGAGCACCAGACAGTGCACGCAAACAAGCACAGCGCAACATGTTACAAAATATACACACTGCTGCAACCACACCCCAGTCGACAAGGGCCCGCTCCTTTCTGGTCAGGTTGCAGTTTCAGCTGACGGTCTCGTTCAGCTGGAAAGGCAAGGTGAACCCCCCTGGTAAAATAAAGGTGCATTCACCACTCAGTTGGTTCAGACTGCGCGAATTGCGCGAAACACTTTATGCAACAGGAGCCTGTCCTGCGCAATGAAGACACTGCACAAAAGGCGCAAAGCAGCCGTCAGCGCGCGCTGCCAGCAGCAAATTGCAGGTAGCGCAACGCAGCTGCACGCCGGCCGCGCCAGTCGCGCAACTAGCACCAATTGCGCAACTGTTCGCCGCAAACGCAAGTTGCAGCTGCGCAAGGTCGCAACTCCAACAAACACAAACCGCAGGCAGCGCAACGCAGCTGCAGCAGTTAAGCAATTTGTCGTGGCTCTCTCTTTAGAGGGGATTATCCAAACGCGTGTTGATGCAGCTGAGAGGCTTCAGACACTCGTCCGTCCAGGAAACGACCTTGTCCTGCGAAGGATCCGAAAGCTAAAGTGCTGCAGAGAGCCCCGTGCCTGCACTATATCGACCCCTAGACATGCGGAGCCAATTTGCCCGTAGCTGCGATTGCAAGGCAGGCCAAAAAAAGCAAGGAAAAAAAGAAGAAGAAAAAAAAAGGTTCCGGGAGAAAGGGTTCCAAAAACAAGGTTTCCTTGAGCCTGCCTTGCACAAACGCAGCTACGGGGCTGGACGGACAAGCGTCAGAAGCCTCTCAGCTGCATCAAAACCCGTTCGGATAATCCTCCAAACAAAAAGGTTGCGTTTTTCAATATTGGAGCCGGCCGCAGATCACTCCACACCCTCTCTCTTTAGAGGGAGTTTCCCAAACGGATTCTATTCCACCTGGTAGGCTCCTGACACTCGTCCGTCCAGGAAACGACTCGTCCTGCGAAGGATTCGAAATCTAAAATGCTGCGCGCAGGCGTGTGGCTGCAACATAACGACCCATAGATATGCTTGCAATTTGCCTCCAGGTTGCATTTCAAGCAAGCCAACCTTTACAGGGCTAAGAAAAAAAACGGAAAAAAAACAAGAAAAAAAAGGTCCCCAAAAAAAAGGGAAAAGGGGTTTCCTTTGGCAAAGCTTGACCTTGCTTGAAATGCAACCTGGAGGCAAATTGCGGCGCATATCTAGGGGTCGTTATGTTGCAGCCACACGCCTGCACGCAGCATTTTAGATTTCGAATCCTTCGCAGGACGAGGTCGTTTCCTGGACGGACGAGTGTCAGGAGCCTACCAGGTGGAATAGAATCCGTTTGAGAAACTCCCTTTAAAGAGAGAGCTTGGCCTTGTCAATGCTGATCCATTGGTGACCTTCCGTCGATTCAACATGACTCAATATTGCCTCAACAATGGCCTGGTATCGAAGCCTCCACGACGTCCAGCCTGCAGAGCCGGTTACGCCTCCTTTTCGGGCCAGGAGGCAATTTGACATCAAGCAGGGGAGCGTCGGCTGACATACGCCAAAGGGCAAGGGTGTTCCTTACGGCATGCAGGCCGGCCTCGGTGACTGACTGTGTGTGTCGCCCCACGGGTAGCTGGTGGGGAGCTGGGCAAAAAGGCCAAGCTGAAGCAAGGTGAGGACCTCGTTGGCCTGTCAGGGATGCAAGCCGGCCAGTAGCAAACTCGTCCAAGGCTTCGAGAGCCGGACCCTGCCGGTAGGCCTCCTCCGCAGTGGCCGGCAGACAGTCGTGACACTCATCAGAACTGACGATGCTGATCCGATCAGCTGCAGCAAGGTGAGGCGCAAGCTCGGGGCCAGGCTCAGAGGCCTCCGTGTCAGAGGCAGCCTCAACCTTACTTTGCTGACCCACTTGCAGTTTGGTCAATGCTTCAGCAACCTCATCCGGAGCGATAGAAGGGTATGCGCGCGCGCCCTGATCAACTTCCATTGCCACAGGAAACGACTCCTCACCCTGGGGTTCCTGGGGGGTACCACCAGGGCAAGGAGCACGCGTGGCATCTCCTGCTGCAGGGACGGCCTGGACATCCTGCAACCGATGGGAAGCCGCCACCTGGCTGGTCAGGAAGACCGAGGCTTCCTGCAATTCGGCTGGGCTGTACCGGAGGCAGCCGCCGGCTCGGTGTCCAAAGCCGACACGTCGACCGGAGTGCTGCTCCACAGTGCTGCTCCACAGTGGCTTCCCCCGCGTGACAGCCTTGGCGGTAAACGCATCATACACCGCGGAGACGCAGGCCGGGTGGATGCCTTCGAGTCTCAGGCCCGCTGACTGGTGTATGGAGCCCCACGGGTGAGGAGGGTCTCCCCGCCAGCGACGTAAAGTTGGATACCTCGCTGGAGACATTTAATGAGATCGAGTGCAACAGCAACATTGCGGATGCCTGTGGTACGGATGCTATCCAGATTGTCCCAAGTGGTGCAGCGCGTGGCCGTAATGACCCGAGCCTCATCTTGTCGAAGCAACGGCAACTGACGACAAGGGTCCAGCACTGCGCTTTGCCCGGCAATGGCACGGAGACACAGTCCCCGGGTTGGCGAGAACTTAACCTCGATTCTGTTCGGACCATGTCTGGTTCCGCGATAGAGGAGCCGGCCTAGGCGAACTCCCCTGTCGCGCGCGACCCTTCCGCTGTGGGAAGGGAAAATGGTAACGTACAAAAGAGCGAGCATCTGGCGGCAAATCTGCCGAAAACGTGAAACGTGAGACAAGAAACGCAAACATCCGCGGTCATCACAAGTGTTCAATCTCCCATCAGGCGGGAACTCGCCCCAGTTTGGGGGTCTAGCCCACACGGTGGCTCCAATGGCTGGCAACGGGTGTTGCACCGATTGAAACTCATCTGATTCCAAGAGTGCCGGACCCTGGTGGGTACAAGCGAGAAAAGGCGGGAACTAACCTCACAAGGAGGACTTGGCCCGCACATGTTCCATCCAAGAAAGCAAGGGAAAAACAAATGGCCAAGCATTGCACTGAGCCATTACCTCGCAGTAGATTGTGGTTGCATCTGGTGTGAACTCGATCCACTTTGAAGTTCATCCCTCCCCGAAGCTCATGGGTACCAGGATCGTAGTGCATGGTGCGCGTGTATTGATCACTCAAGATTTTGGACCGAACTTTGGGAACTAACCTCACGAGTCCTGTCACCTCGAGGAAAAGAACGGTCCCGTCAAACATCAAAGCTCCCGTGGTGGGTGGGATCAACATTTCTGGTGAAATCGAGAATTGCACTGGTGGCTTCGAAAGTTGAAGAAAGCGTACCATTGTTCAGGCGGAAACTAACCTCACGCAGAGGACTTGGCCCACACGGACTTATAAGACCCTGCCGAAAAGTTCGAGTTTGTCCGTTGCCCACGCGGGCAATGAATCAAGAAACTGAATTTTATATAGCCGGCCGTGATGCGTCCGTCGTGAGCCAGGGCACTGGGAAGTCCTGCAGAATTCACTTAGAGTCTTTCTTCTTGATAGCGTCGATACGTCGCCTCCAGTTTGTCCGAATCTGGTTGGGCTTGAGGGTAACGAGTCTGAAACAGGATGCGGTAGACATTGTTAACGAGGGGGTCCGGGGTTGGAATGGCAAGTCCAGAATGCTCTTTGAACGAGACCAACATTTCAATCCATGTGACATGTCCAGCGTTCTGGCCTGGAATCGGCCACCGCAACTTTTGGACCCACCGCAACGCGGCAAGTGTGAAGGTGACTCCCGCCAACAGAAAAATGGAAGAATCGATTGTGGGAGTCAAAAGTAATGTCTCCAACCCCTCTTGGAAGGGGGGGTTTCTCCTGAAGTGCATCTTGAGGTGGGCGTGTCGACTTGATGGCCTGAATGAAGGCCCTGGTTGTGTCAACAACTCCCGAAAAGATTAAGGCGGGTCTCTCTGCCTTTGTGGACTCTTGCGACCCGAAGGATGTTCCGCAATTCTGGCGGGTTGTGCGCGAGAGCTCTTTTCGCTGCGCAGTCGGCAGCCTCGTTTCCTGCAACATCACGTACGCACGTCAAAGCAAATGGTGGTTGCTGGTGGCTCTTGATTTTCGAGATTATGATCCTACGAAGCCCGAGTGGCCACTTATGGAGAGCTCGATGCATATAGGAGATCACATCGAAATCCTGGTGGTTCGCATAGCGGCCCAAGCCTTGTCCACCGAGGAGTGAGTTGGCAATGGCGATGGCGCCTTTGCAGTCCGAGACTACCCTGAGGTGTTTAACCCGGGCGAAAGCAACCCTCCTGGACACCGTCCACATTCCTGAACATGCATTTCCGCAATGTGTTGCTCGATACTAGAGCGATCGGCAGTACGCACGGCGATGCCAGGTTGGGGGTCAAGGACAACTGCACATGCAGCTTGCGCAACCTGTAGATCGGTTGGCCTGTCGCATGTTCCGTCTGTGTAGAGTGTCAGGCCATCTTCCCCGTCGCAGACTGTGCTGCTGCGTGCGGGCATGGGGATTCCACCCCAGAGGTTCCGTAAAAGGTGCATGCCTGTATGGATCTGGCCCATGGTGCCTCAGCACGTAGTCTGTCAGTTTGCGAAATATTTTGAACTCCAAAAGCCTGCATCGATCTCACAGTCATTGCTGTTCACACGCAACTGTACTCAACCAAGCTCATGTTCAAGGTCGTTCTAAACGTCATTTCAAACGGAGGTGTTATCATTAGCACCCCGCCTCAGGTTTCGCTGAATTCCTGCAAGCTTAACCTGCTCCAAACAGTCCACGGGCTCATCCAAACCCTCTGAGTTGCATGCGAACACATGTTGTGCCCGCAAGCTGAGAACGAAACAAGTCTGTTCACCAAACTTCCATCTGTACACACATGCGAGGGACTGGGTCCTTTGTCACAGCACTTCTCTAATTGCCTACTATATGGTGTCGAGGTCTTCATGCCTGTGCGCGTTTTGCTACGAGGCATTCCACGGCTGCCTGAGGTACCTGCTGCTCGGGAGGGTTTCCGGGACAAGGTCAAGGCTGGAGTCAGTTTATGCTAGCAAGGCTGTTTTTCCGGTTGCACGCATACCGGCGGATGCCCTGCCCTTTACCACTGCGGCTTGGCAGTGCAACCTGCTGCCGCAGAGGGTTTTTCTCTGGAATTGTGCCGGACCTCACGGAAGCGGCTCAGTTCAAGGTCCAGCTACCTGTGTGCACTAGTAATGCTGGGACCAGCAATGAATCCCAGCATGAGAGTTTTGCACGCGGATTGTGGCAGCAGAGGCCTGGCCGGTATCCCTGCATCAAGTCACACAGACGTTGCAGTATATTGAAGAAGCTGCAGACCCTGTCATTGAGGAGTTCGCGGACCTTGTTGTTACTGCCCAGCCTGGGACAAGGCTGCTGGATTTTTTTTTATAAGGAGGTGCGCGAGTATGGCCGCTGCACGTGTTTGCGGCAGGCGCCGCCGGGCTTTATAACCTCCCGACATGATGGACAGAGAATCGGCCAGCAGAAAGGTGCCTGGAACACTTGGGATGCCAATGAAAACACGTCATGGCGAAAGTACTATGACTGGGTTGCGACATGGCGGGTTGATCATGCTCATGTCCGTGCACGGGCGCTTGAAGAACGAGACTACCGGCTCTGTGATCGCGAAGAGTGGATTGCGATGTCCCGTCACACGGCGCCTCCGCTTGCTGGCTAGCCGGCCTGCCTCGTCCAATGTGGGTTCGGGCGTCAGAGACCTGGGCAGCGCTCATCAGGCTGATCTGGCGGTCTTGCTGGACGCCTTCGACCCCTCCCAATACTGATGTTGCTGGTCAACAGCGGATTATGGAGGCACCGGCAGGCACGCCACAGATCGCGGAGGGAGGTAGACGCCTCACCCACATCGGTACGCCACGTTCAGGTTCTCAGCTCCTGTTTTTGGAGCTGTTCAAATGTGGCACCGGTGGGCGATGCCACCATGCTTACCTCGCTGATTGAGATTGATGAGAGTCAGTCCGGTGATGTTCCGGGCACCTGCTCCACTCCCCCGGCTGAGCGCAAGCGAAAATTTCAGTTTCAATGACACGCTGGGCTGAGTGCCGTCTACGACCGGGGGGAGCCGCCATGTTACTTCATGTACAGGAACGATGGAGGACGTTTGCCTGTGCTGTGTATGGTCCAAGCACGGTCCTGCCAGCTTTTGAGTTTGCTGGCCATGGACTCTCTTGGCTTGGGTGACTTGGCGGAGCGCAACAATGCACCAGTCACGATGCACTTGATGGTCTCCGGGACGCGGTCATGTGTGTATGTGCTTTTCTGATGGTGTTGAATTCATTGAACCTTTTGATGGTGCTCCCGCGTCTTTGCGCGGACTTTCGGGCTTGGTTGCTTTTCTCTGGTTTGCCCAACTGGGCCTGTATTGTTACACTTGCCGGGTGAGCTGCTTGTCCGCACAATACCAAGACATGATTCACCGTGTTCGGGACCCATGGCGGCCGCCTTCTCGCTTTGGCGGGTGGCCGGTCGTTTGTGGGCACATTGCCTTTTGGCCGCCAATTGCAGCGATGGGGGTGATGGTCGTTTGCAGTGAGTGCTGACCTTTGGCTGACCCAGAGGTGTGACAATTTTCCTTCTTTCCGGTTATTCTTTGACTACGCTCGAATTTCTGCACTTCTTGGATGCTCCAAATGACGTACTCATGGGGATTGCCCGTGCGTGTTTTCTTCTGATTAGCCTGTCAGTATTTCCGCATGCTTTGGCGCGCTCTGCCCTGCGTATGTCTCTTATCGGTCCTTGACTTGCCGCGCGCATGTCACGGCTGCATCTACGAACAAATCTTCTATTTCCATGGTTGGCTATACCGTTCGTGGAATCTGCCGTGGGGCACGGCAACGTGTACTGCTCTTTTGGGATGCACTGTCCTTTCGTGTTTCAGCTATGCGATGACTCTATGTTTTCATAATTCGCGGCTTGCGGTATTTCCATCTCGTTGCATGATTTGTACTGGTTTCACTTTTTGGCTCGTCTCGTCGGTGTCTCTGTTTGCCTTGTTGCTTGCTTGTCGGTTTCGGTGTTTTCTCCTTGATGTTCGAGCCTGGGCATTTTTTGAGGCATACGCACCTCTCGCTACGCCCTTACCTGTACTCTTTTGCTGCTGTTTCATCCTTTTCACACGGAGTTGCTTGATGCAGACGTGCGCTCGACGCAGATCGCTGCTAAGGGGCAAAAAAAACTCGACCCAAGCCAGTGAAGCGACCCGCGCCTTCCAAGGCGCGCTGTTTGGCGCAGGTGTGTGTGACCTGTGTCTGCAGGACCCAGAGCTGGTCCATAGTCAAAAGCGAAGTACACGAGATACTGGTGGAGTCTCACATCCTGCCCCACATCATCGCCCGTGCGGGCGTTAGAGCCAGTGCCAGCTCCAACTTTGCCTGACACACTTGGATCAGGCCCACAGCCCAGCAACAAGTTGCCCCTTGCAAGGCAACACCCATGGACGCAACAGAGCGCAACAGCAGCAAGCCCCCCAGCCGCAGGATTGCAGCAGCCAGTGCTGGCAGCGCAACCAACCCACCCCTTGCAGCAGCCACTGCAGGACGCTCCACCAGCAACGCCTGCTGCTGCAGCACAGCCAGAGTTGCCGGCGGCAGCACCACTACCCTTCCAGCAGCAGCCAGCGCAGGTTGCTCCAGTGCAGCCAGATTGCTTGCAGCAGCAGCAGGCTCCATTGCATCAGAACCCTTGCAGCAGCCAGCGCCGGTTGCACCCAAGCCCTTGCAGCAGCCGCTGCCAGCGCAGCCAGCCAGCGCAGGTTGCTCAGCCAGAGTTGCTAGCTGCCCCCTCCCAACAGATTGCTTTTTGCAGCGCAGCAAGCGGCGCAGCCAATTGCCCCATCCCAGCAGACAATGCATGTTGTGCCAGAGTTGGCCTTGCAGCAAGCAAGCAGATGCACCGATGGTTTTGCCTTCCCATCAGCCAACCCCAGCCCAGGCAGGTTGCTTTGCCATTGCAGCCAGCAGTGACGCCAATTGCCCCATCCCAGCAGACAATGGTTGAGCTGGCCGTTGCTACCCCTCACCAGCAGCCGTTGCATCCATTGCCCTCCCAGCAGCCAGCATGAGAAGCACGCCCGCACCGCCCAGACACTAATTGCTGCTGCCATAAGTGAGGTCATTGGCATGGCTGGGTGATATGGTGCCAGTACATGATTTCGAATCAATTGAGATGTTGACTGAGTACTCTCAAGAACATTCAAGAACTACTAGCTTTGCCAGGCCTCGTCATGGGCTCTTGTAGGCGTGCTTGCTATGATCCAAGCTAGGGGCGGCTTCAACATGTGAAGATCACATTGCAGCTACACACACATGTGTGTGCGCTGGATGCGCTGAGTATGCAACCTTGCAACATCAAAGTTTGCCTTTGTTTGCAACTCCAGGCTTGGTCCAGTGCGCTGGATGTGGGGGTTGTGTGTATGCTTGCAGCGAAGCCTTCGATCGACGATCACTGATGTGTGAGATGAAAAGCTAGTGCGCGCGTGTTGTTTCAGGATCAATTGCATATGCTTGAACAGTCAACCGTTGCGTGTGTTGCCTCACCTTAAGTTCACACCTTGCCGATTTGAGAGTGGATCAAAGCTTGTGAATGGTGCGTTGGAGATCACATCGCGCACACCCATGCGAGCACTGTGTTTTGCAAGGGCCAAGATAGATGCAGATAAATATGAGCTGTGCGCAGGACTGACTTCCCTGCGTGTCTTCATGCGCAGCCATGTGGAAACGCTTGCAGAAGATCAACAACCACGCTGTATGCAAACCGCAGCCCAAAAGAAAAATGACATTGGGTGAAAGCCCGATCATGCAGCTGGCAGCTTCCCAGGTTGGACGTGGCAAATCTGCTAAGCTGGTGAAGGATATGGCTGAGGCTTGTGTGAGAGAAGCGGCGCAGATGCTGTCACCACCAGCAACTATTCCTGCGTGCAACCTTTTGTAATATGCGCAGTGTTTTCCTTGGATGAGAGTTTTGTTTTGAAGGAAGCCCACAAAGAAACCCATCTTTCGTGAGATCCCCGTAGCAAACATAGCACGTTTCTTAGGCACAATTCACTCAGACTCCTTTTTGGAGTTGGTTTGAATTAGTGGAGACATGTGATTCCTTGTCATTTTTTGAACTTTGCAAAGGCACTCGCTGGTCTGCGGGATGCTGGACGGTGTGAGCAAGCTATCCACATGGCCACTCAAAAAGGAGGTGATGCAACTTTGTGAATTTAGGTATGTGCTGTGTACACGTGTGTACATTATTGCCATGCTTGCATGCGGTGAACCTTAAGTTGGTTCTGCACCTATGTGTGCTGCATCATGTGAGGATCGTGCAATTAAATGCCCGCTCACAACCATCGTCCTTCCATTGGTTGACCCATATGAGAAGAGGCGACCGGGGCAATCTGCAAAAGCCAAGAACAATAAGAGAAAGAGTAAAAGAAAGCTGAAGAAGAAATGGAACGCACCTCCTGCTGCGGTGTGTCGCGAGTGGCCCGTGCACAGCCCTCTCAACATGATGAAGGGCATGACGTCAGCGGGGTGCTTCAGTTTGGTGAGCATTGGTGGCATCATTTAAAGATGTTTTTCCGCAGTGGAATTTGCATGAGTCAATTCACGATTCAGTTTTGTGGCTCCTTAAGGACAGGGGACATTGATTGGCTGGACTTCTGGGAAAAAGCAAAGATAGAGGTATGGGGTGCGTTGCTTGCTTGCACAGTGGCATGATCAATTTGGAACATGTGTGTTTTGACAACTGAGGCAGCGCCCTGTGCAGGCCCTGGCAGAAAGCCACCGTGCCCGAAGCTGCGCCATTTCTTTTCATGGTGATGAAGGCGAAGGGAAGCGAAGGAAAAACCTTATGGTCCTGAGCTGGAGGAACAAGTTTCCCTTTGCAGCACCTTGGTCTTGAACATATGTTTAGTTGTATATTTTAATGCTTTGCAATGTAGTGCACCGCCACGTAGAAGATCCATTGCCCGAACTGGACGAGTGGCGAATTTATCAGGTGATGGGAAAGTGAGATGGCTTGTGAATTTGCCTGGTTGGACACTCAGCAAGATGCATTGTTCAGCCCAGCCACAAGCACGGCCACAACTCGGATCATACCTGCGGTTTATATGCGCAAGCAAAGCAGTGGTTGGATACTTGCATCAGCAGATATCAAGGATGCGTATCTGACTGTGAGGCAACGCATACCTACGACCATTAGCGTCGACGTTGGGGGCACTACACGTGGGTACAAACTCTTGATGTGTGTCCCAGGACAGCGAGATGGATCCGCAAATTGGTATGAGGACTTGAGTACATACGTGACTGAGAGATTGGAAACAAGCACAGTGGCAGAGGCTCCTACTTTCTTTCGGAGCCCGATTTGATTTTCAATGTACATGTCGATGACATGTTGATGGCTGGATCACCAGAAGCAGTGGACAACATGCTTGCAGTACTGGGAAAGAAGTATGAATTGAATGTGGACTTTCTTAGGCATGAGGGAAACGAGATTTCGTTTCTCAAGAGGAAGCATGTGCTACTTCCCGGAAACCGTTTGGGGATTGAAGCACACCCGAAGCATGTGCAGAAAATGCTCGGCATGCTCAAGCTGCACAATGTGCGACCCCGGAAGACGCCATTGTTGGTTGGGAGCTTACCTTGCGACGAGGAGACCCCACCAGTGGGAGGAAGCTATGGTTTTCAGGCAATGCGTTGGTATCCTTTTGTATCTATCTGGGGATATCATCTAGGCGCAGTTCGGGATAAGACTTTTGTCGCAGAAGATGCCAACACCATGCATTGGAGACATGAAGACACTGAAGCATTTGGTGAGCTACTTGGGGTCAACACAGTATCGCATGTTGGTGTATGAGCGACCTCAGGTTGGCCGTGGTTTTGCAGGATGCTCGCCACAGGGCGAACTTTTGCTTGAGGCTTTTACCGACTTGGACTGGTCCTCATGCAAAGAGACACGGAGAAGTGTGTCAGCGTCGGCAATCATGCTGGACGGCTTGATGGTGTCAAGTTCTTCCCGGACGCAACGTTCCATTTCGTTGTCGACTGCGGAGGCGGAGTTCAACGCTGCCACATCCACAGTGTGCGATGCTTTGTACATTCGTAACATCCTGGCAGGTTTGCTCCCGGATGAGAAAGTATATTTGAGACTTTTGTGTGATTCAGCGTATCATTGCGAAGTCAGGTGTTGGACGTATCAAACACTTGGACGGGAAGATGCTGTGGTTGCAAAGCAAGTGCCGCGAGCCGGGCGTTGGATGCACGGCCATTTCAACTGTGTACAACATATCTGATATTGGAACCAAGGCACTCAGCCGGACACGTATAAATTTTCTACTTTTTTGTGCTCGAATTTGTGACGAAGAAGGAAACCCGGTCGGAGCTGCGGAGGCCGCTGAGGAAGAGAGACGCTTAGAGGTGTCGAATGCCATCAGAAGGATTCAGGTTGATGTGAAAGATGAGTTTGGTATTTCAGGTTCTCGTGGCATGACCTTGGCGAAGAAGGTGCTACGTATTGGAATCGTGAGTGGCTTGGTGCAGGGAAATCTGGCTTGGGAAAATGGTGATTCCTATGAAGCCTTGAGCCGGGCGACGGTATGGAGCCCAATCACGAGCGACTTGATGTTTGACGCAGTTTTTGCATAGCTGATCAGTCTGATTCTGTTGTTTGCATGCATTGGACTCATTTGTACACTTCAGCTTGCATTTACAAAGCAGAAGCAGTATGTGAACGTTTCAGTGCAGACCTGGAACCTCGAGGACCCAATTTTTGCAGAAGAGCTTGATGAGGTCGATGCTATCACAAGCAGAATTGCAAGTGGCTCAAATATGGAGCCACGCGCATGAGCCTATTGGGGGCCATCAGGGCCAACTACAAGATTTGCCAAACTTGCCATGATTTTGGCAAGGTGCTGGCAGGACTTCGCACCAAGCCACAACGGTGCGAAGGCGATGAGATGGTCCGTTTGCGCAGCGCAGAACCTTACACGCTGCAGGACCTATGGAGCCCATTTTTCGGCGGTTTTCACCATAGGACCACGGCGCCAGAAAACAGGATCTTTGAGCCGGTCCCAAGCAGCTGGAAAGGGAATGTTTTCAGAACCTGCAGCCCATACGTTGGCAAGCCATGTGCCAAGGTGGTTCAGAAGCTCAGCCAGGGGCTGAAACTCCTGCCTCTGGGCAACGCAGTAACAGCTCTGTTGTCATGGACCCATGCCATCAGCAGCTCCTCCAAATACCCTCGACGAAGTCTTGAGTATGCCATACTGACCAACCGCCACATAGGGAGTAAAAGGGAATAAAATCAGCGCCATTGGCCAGTCAAGAAATAGCTCAGCCGCGTCCTTCCACGTCGCCTTACCTGACAAGGCAATGTGCACCATGTCGGCGCGTGGCAGCGTCCGTCTCCTCTAGGGCTTGCGCCGCATCAAACCCGAAAGCCGTGAGATCCCGTACGTCCGGGGCGAAATCAGGACGATCAAAGTCCGGAGACTCAGTCCCCTCCATGTGCATTGCAACAGGGTCGAGCAAATACCGGGGTGCATCAGTCCACTCATTGAAGAAACGAAACTGTTCCACCGGCCAGACAGCAATAGGGAGGCGTGGGTGGCGCTGCACTTCCGAAGAGTCCGCCTGCAAAACAAAGACTCTTCCCGATTTGATAGACCAAAGTCTCAGCATGCCACGACACAGTCCCAAAACCCACTGCGGAAACACCATGTCACGACCAGCATAGCCCCACAAGAGAGCCGGAGCCGCAGTCTCTTCGTCGCGCTTCGTCAAAAACTCTGGAAGCACTGCACTAGAAAAAGGTCACCGAGGTCCTCAGCCTGGACCTGCCAACTGTGCGAGTTGCGCACAAGGACCAAGTGCAGCACTTCGGGTGGAGACGATCCGTCCTGGCAACAGATGGCAAGCGGAATGTCGTTCCAAACCAGTCGGTCAGCAAAGGCAAGCTTCTCCAGAAAGCCGATCTCCCCCATCCAAGGGTTTGATCAGCCTCACAGAGGAGCCAAGAGTGCCCATGCCGTGGCCACCACTCCCCGACCATGGCCCCAGCAGTAAGGAAGTCAGATGGCTCAATCACGTGGGCAGCGTGCAGTGGTGTACAGGCAAAGGCGACGCCGCACGGCATCTTCGCACCTTGCAAAGGGCACAGGAGCCTGCAGGTCGCCCGGCACAGGTGGAGCTCGTTGAGCAAAGTTGCGTCTGCGTCGCAAGAGTTCCTGCAGA
Source organism: Effrenium voratum (assembly GCA_963377175.1). Lineage (NCBI taxonomy): Eukaryota > Dinophyceae > Suessiales > Symbiodiniaceae > Effrenium > Effrenium voratum. The sequence goes on along the minus strand of CAUJNA010000521.1, from coordinate 34,926 downwards.
ACATCATCGCCTGGGTTAAAGACCTGCATGGTAGAAGGAAAAACAACCACCAGCCCTGCGTGTGTACGGTTCTGTGAACTGCAGCACCATTTGCAGGCAAGGAAAGGGCCTGGGCAGCCAGTCTTCGTAGCTGCGCCGTCTCAAAAAGCAGTGGGTGCACTGTCATGATCCGCCAGAACCCGAGTGACCTCGGGGAGCGCAGCAGAAAGCGCCTCAGCGGCAAACACGACTCCCCATGTGAAGTGCACCCTGCCCAGACCTACCAAGCCAAGGTCGCACCACACCACCTTCCATCGTTCCCGGGTTTGCGGGCAGGCCCACGCAGCGCGTGCGATCGGACCAAAGCGGACCTGTGTACTGAAGGTGTGCAAAAAGGCTCTGCGGCCGATTGTCAGTCATCAGTACTACCACTGTGGCATTGCCCCCACGGCACTCCGCCGCCGTGCCACACGTTCCTGGCCCTCTGCCATTGCCCTTTGCTAAAATCGGATACGTAACGGGGGCAGCCAAGGACCCAGTCCGATATGAGTCACCCATGGAAACAGAGGCAGCAGCAGTCCATGGCTGTCCATCTTCTGCCACAAGCTGAACCGACTGAGTGGGGAAAGCAAGTCGTAGGCAGTTGTTGAACCCCCACCTGCTGCAGCCTCCCGTCCATTGGAACACCTGCACTTCCTCGGAGCCAGGGTGCACACGGAAACAGTCACATAAAAAGGGGGGGGAGGGAAACTGAGCCAAGTGAACCAGATGGCGCAGAATCGAAAATCCAATACACAGTGTCATGCAGCATGAGTCATCACATGCAAAACTCCCAGGAGAAACACAAGGCTCCCAAACCCACGAGCTTTCACCGCACAAGGATGCATATCGGCCGCTCACCGAACCAGTGTACTACGACATGGCAGTGGGTGAAGCATGACAAGTCCTCTTGTGCGCGAAAGTGGGCCACTCTCACCGCCACGGCCTGGAAAGGGTCCTGGAGATGGGAAGGCCTCCTGGAGCTCAATGCCCGTGGGCGTCGCTCTGCAGGTGCAGCGGTCTCCCAGGTCGACCTCAAAGTCGCTGTCCGAGCCGGCCACCCTCTTGCAGCTGTCCACGTAGATCGTTGTCATCCTTTTCTTTTGGAAGCCACCCGTCCGGCGGACGACGGGCGGGTGGACGGCTGCGACGGAGGTGCAACAGGAGATGTTCTCACACTTCGCTTCTGGCCCAGGAAGCTGAGCGCCGCTCCAGTGCGAAGCGCTCTTCGAAGCGCTTGTAGAACATTTCATTCCTCGGCTTCAGGTAGTAGACGAAGAGGAAACTGTAAGGTTCCCGCGTCGCCTGCTCGTACATACAGCCGGTACAGCTGCTCCATTGGCAGCAGGGCGCTGATCTCCTCCAGCTCGTGCTGGTTGCGCAGCCTCCAGCAGCAGAGGAATTGCTGGTTGACTCGCACGGCGGCGGATGAGCCTCAGCTTCTGCGAGCTCACCCAGGTGCTGATCTGCATGTGCCGGCCTTGGATGAAGAGCGTGTCAAGGGCGCCGTGAGTCTTGTGCAACTGCGGCGTGTCAGCAAAGTCGTCGATGACTACAAGCACCTGGTACAGTTTCTTCATTTCCAACTTCTTGGACGCCTCCGTGATCTTGCGCTGCTGCTGGATGATGCGCCGCAGCGCCGCCTCGTCCCACTCGTCCTAATAGGTCTGCTCCCGCTCTGTGTCCAATGCCAGGTCCTCCTTGATGTACTTCTTGACGGGGATCCAGCCGTCGTCGATGTTGACACTCGGGCTGAAGATGTAAATTCTCTCAAAGACGCCGCCAGAATCAGGCTGATCAGAGCCACGGTTTTGCCCGATTTTGATGGCCCGAGGAAGATGCCCGTGCATGGCACCACGGGTACCACGGGGTCCGAGCGGAAAAGCTGGGCTCAAAGTTCCACCGACCAGTGGGGAGCTTGTTAGCATGGCATGGCATGTGGCAGACGGAGCAAAGCATTGCAGACCCTTGCATGAGCATTTTGATCACCACCCATGTAAGACTGACAATAACACCCCTGATTCCTGTGTGCCGGTTCAGATAGGGCATCCCTTGCCCCAGCAGCATGAAGTGTACCGATTTTCGATATTCGTGCCACGGCCGGCTGTTGGAATCTTGATGATCTACGGGAAGAGGACTTCTCAGATTTTCAGGCTTATTCGGATGCACCTCTCCATGGTATCAAGCGGTTCCTGGAGGGCACCAAATCCTGGGGAGGCAAGAGACAGAAGAACTATGTTGAGTTTCCGTGGACCCACGAGCACGTCTTTCGGGGAGTTCGGTTGTTCGAACGTCTGCAGAGCTGTGAAGACTTCCAGGTTTTTTCGGCTCACTGTGAATGCCCACCCTTGGCCAAGATTTGGGTCCCAAGCCACTGTAAGTTTCAGCTTGCTCTGATCAGTGCCACGCTCAAGTCATGCAGAATCAACATTTCAGGAAACCACCGTCAGCATGTCCACAACGGCATTTGCATGGATCAGATTTGGTTATCCACGGAATCCTCAGTCTTCCTGCAACAAGATGAACAGATCACGGAATTGCGCTTGTTTGTTCCCTTTTGCGGGGGTATTAGCGGATGGACATTTGCGAGCAGATGGATGTGCACTCATGGAGTCCCTATTCGCAGTACGTTTGCTATTGACCTGGACCCTGTGGCTTGCAGATTTTATGCTGAGAACCATGGACATCAGTACATTCAGGAACCACTCATCCCAGAGCTCCTCATATCCCAGCAGTGGTTTGTGCGGATGTGGGACAGAAGGACGTTTGGATGGCAGCATCCCTGATGGGCTGCAACGCCATTACCTTGAGTTGGCCATGCGTCACATTCAGTCACGCAGGCAATCAGGCTGGATGGAACACCCCAGGTGGCTGGGCACTTAAAGATGCGCTTGGATATGCTGCAAATATGCAGATCAGATGGTTGATGCTTGAAAATGTTCCACCTGTTTGGGAGAAGGCTGAATTCAAGATCCCCCTTTTGGACCTCCTGGTGCAGCATGGATTTGTCTTGAAATTTGCACGTGTGCTACAGTGTGATGCCATCGTACCATCCTCACGCAGAAGGTTAATGGCCTTAGCAGTATCAGACAGCACGAAAGGTTGGCTCTCTGACTCGGAAATCGCGGCATTTGCATCCCCTCCAATCAAACTCAAAGATGCTCAGGCATGGTTTGAAGAGACCCACATAGGTTTGCTTGGTCAACTCACTCTGGAGCAGAACATCCTCAAGAGTATTCCGGCCAGTTCCCCTGAACAGGTGCTTCGCAACCGCCTTGTAGGACCCAACCAGACCATCCCGAGCACCACCATCATGCGCAGCTACACCAAGCAGCACAATTTCCGAACCGGGAAAATCCTCGAGAACCTTCGCTTGGATGAGTGGAATATGCCTCGTTTCTTTGCCCCTTATGAACTCTTGGTGGCCATGGGAATCACATCCGGATTTGTGTTACCAAAGGATGTCGAAGCAGCAAGTGCGCTCATTGGCAACAGTGTCACAGAGATCCACGCTCTAGCAGCCATTTGGGCCCTGGTGCACAGGAGTCCGGGATTCAGCATGACTGCAGATTTCAGGATTTTCAGCATGTGGTACAGGCCTTCCGTGCGGACACGCTCACAGCGGAACAGCAGCACATTGTTCTTGAGGAACGATCCCTGAAGTACCACATCAAGACTATCATGCCGGGACCCTTACCGCACAGGATTTGCATTGGGGTCTATGGAGAAGGGGCGCAGAGCCAACAGGTTGAGGTTTGCCCAGGAACACCAGTGAATGAGGTGCTCGCACAAACCCCATTTGCAGATCACGTTCAGAACACGCGAGTTTCCACGTATACCAGATTCTTTTCGCTACATTTCAATGTGTGCCGCATCTGCACATTTTGATGTCTCGACTTGACCCAGGGATCAGGTCGCTCAGGTTTCTCCTACAATCCCGTTCTCCATCCACGATGAGCGCAAATCGCATGGCACGCGCCTGAGAGTTTGGAGTGCAGATGGCAAAGTTGTCCTGGCAGAAGCGCAAAGCATGCATGATGTGTCTGGCTCTGACCAGGGAGCCCAGGATGTGCAGGTAATTGCCGGGGGGCGTGAGAGCCTCCAGATCTTCCTTCGGACTCCGCACGGGACCAAGATAGTTCGAGTTGCACCACATGCCACCTTGCAAGAGGCAGTCTCATGCATCCGCTTTGACGCCCCTGGGGGGACATGGAAGGCACATTGCCAGGCAAGATGTATCCAACCGAGCGACCAGCTCAGTGCCCACAACATCCGTGATCAGGACTGCATTACAATTATTTTGAGAGAGCCAGGGCGGGGTAAATGTGGCAATTTTGATGCGCGCTCCACCATTGCGCAGGCGCCACTCACTGATGCACATGTTCAGGTCATCAGCCAGGCACGCAACACCGATGCAAAGCCAGACCCCCAGGGAATCAGCATCCATGACCGTCGAGGTGCACCCGTGGAGCACAGTAAGGGATGTTCTATGGCAGATCGGGGTTGATCTTGCAGCAACCCGATGTGAAGTGCGGCATGGAACCCAGATCCTTGCACCAGCAGACACCTTGTGTACACATGACATCCGAGACCAGGAAACCATAGCGGTTACTGCACCTGGGCCAGTCATACAGATCTTTGTCAGGATCAATGGTGACACTCATGCCATCAGAACCCCATTGCAAGCCAGCATTAGTGCAGTTATCCGCCAAATCGGAGGAGACGTTGTTGCGGGAACATGGAAAGCCCACCGGGGCGCTGTGTGCATTAGGCCAGATGATACTCTGCATCAGCATCAAGTGCAGGACCAAGACTGCATCACCGTCACCCACAGGTTGTATGGTGGCACCAAAGATGGTACACGCGGCACCACCAAGCAGACAATCGTCGATGCCCTTGTCGCACAAGGCCAACCGGCCCAAGCAGTTGCCACACACGTTGAGGGTTTGGTTGCATTGCTCACCCCGGAGCAACATAAGAGTGTCCAGAGTGCTCCCGACAGTCGCCAGACTTGTGCCATCATCCGTAAGTGCGCCAAGCAACACAATGTCGCCCTTTCCAATCTCTTTCCCACTAGGCAGAACAAGCCCAAACCTGCAGGGCGACAGCTTGAGCTCACAGACCTCAGCATTGAAGAAGGGACATTCTTGAATGCAGACGGCACTCACGCTGCCATAGGAGGACATTTCACAGTCGCCGGGAGGGGCGTTTACACCTCGCTGCCTGAATCCATGCAGCACCTGCCTCAGGAATCCAAATCCTTGTGCAAACATGAACTCGCCTTGATTGTGCTCCGGGAACCTGCGCCAGCCCCAAAGCGACCCTGTCAAAAAGGTTGTTTTCACAGCTCTCGACCACACTGGCAACAAGCTGATCCTTGCAGGATGGATGATACAGTTCGGTGACGGCAAAGTCAGCATTGCCAAGCCAGATCGTTTTGATGTTCCTGCGTTCACAATGCATCGAGATGAGTGTGAAAACCCGGACCAGTGGGCTCAGCTTGTTTCTAAGCCCGGCAAGTACATCCTTCAACAACTTGAGATCCATCCAGATGCTGTGTATGAACTGTGGGGCCGAAGCTGGCGCACTGCCTCTAAGCAAGTTGCGCCAGGGGTCGCAGAGAGTTTTCGCATTTGGGCTCGGATTGCAGATTGCGAAGTTGAACGACTCTTGCACATCTCAGGACTCACATCACCACCTGTTTACACAGAGACGCGTGAAGACCACCAGGCATCACCCTCCACGAGTGTTTCGCCAACCAAGGGACCTGCTTTTCGCATCCTTTGGCTGCCAAAGGACACATCTGCAATCGCAGCGGTTGGTCAGGTTGCGATGCATCCGCGGCCGGACAGGACGAGGCATTCGGATCCCAGAGGCGGCATTCGACAATGCGTGGCAAGTCTTCCACCCCAATAAACCACAGCCCGTTCAGGTTGAGGCCAATCACCGCTGGCAGTTGCATGGTGCACCACCGGGTGCGAAAAGCGAGCACATCAACGAGTTCCTGGGTAAGCTCTCGATCAAAGGCAGGACCCTCCGTAAACAGGGTCAAGTCTGGATCGTTGTCATTTTCCAGACCGTTGCAAGCAAGCCATCAGCATCACGCCCGGTCATCGCTGGCACCCGGGTGCCCCCCGTTGCCCAAGACAAGGAACGTAGCTAAGATGTCCTCCAGCTGCACGACCCGTGGGCCCGTGCCAAAGGAAGCCAAGCAGTGCAGACCACAATTCCTCCGGACCTTGATCGGACCATCCAAAACCAATCCAAGCAGATGCAGAAACAGCAGAACGACTTTGCAGCCTTGCAGTCAGAAGTTAAGAGTATGCAGAGTCCCATGCAGAAGGTCCAGCGACAGCAGCAAGTCCAAGATCAGATTTCGCCACGCGCACGAGCTTCGGACAGACGCTCCGCACATCCCTCGCTGAGCAATCAAAGACCCTCATGGACTCGATTGGGCAGATGTTGCGAGCCACGCCAAAGCCCCGTTCCCAACCCTCATCCAAGCGCCAGCTTGATGGGGATGAGGACATGCAGGACTGAATCAAGATGTGCGACCGCAAAAGGGCCACTTGCGATTCGCAGAGGATCCAGTGACGTGACGGTATCAGGCAGCAAGGGGAGTGGACTCCTAGGAGACCACGCTGGGGATGCTGCAGATGCCCTCGGGAAGAGAAAATTCCAAAACCATAAAAATCGCATAACTTACGCGATAAATTCCTTTGCCAAGGATGTCGCTACAAAGGGGAAAATTTCACAGTGCATTTTGACCATGCAGGTCATGTATCTACTCTGCCGTGAGCAAAGTGGTGAGATCATGTGCCAGCTCGGTACGTCTACACTGTGTGGGGTACCATCCTTTGAAGAACGCTTGTTCAACAATCACCTTCAAGGAAACACCGGCTCAATTGCTCTGGGGAGCAATATTGGGTCGGCATGAAGAAGACTACCTCTTTTCACACCGTGACCCGGCATCCTGTGAGATCGCACACATCCTGTACAGCGGTGACGACCTTGGCGCTGCTGGGCAGCGCTGATGCCACATGCCACTGCACGCACATAGACCATATATCCAGGGCTGTGGACTCTCTGCCCAACGGAGATACGCCCCCACAGCTTGGTTCATCAAGCATTCCACACATTTCCCAACACCGGACATGGACGATTCCCTCTGGGCCAATCCTGTCCCTTTCAGGTACGATTAAGACACTCAATAATCTCACTCTTGTGATGCAACAGACCCCAACATCAGTTGGAGGTCAGCGGCCAAATCCTGCCAATCGGCATGTCGACCAGCTAGTACAGGCAACATTTCCCACCCACGAAATCATTTTGCAAAATCGAGTGCCATCGTGTGTGGCGGCCGGCCACTTGAAAATGCATCAGGTCTCCCATTCCGGGGAGACCACCTCGAACTCTAACAACAAATTTGATACCCGGACTCACACATACCTACCTACACGTGCCGCTAGACTCAGGTTTGCACTCATCGCACTACTTTCTGTCTACATTGTTTGCGTTGCGCAGCCTGAGGCCTCATTTTCCCGATCCACCACGATTGCCCCAAGTTTGCTTAGACCTCGACCGCATGTCATATTTGCGGCCGAGTCCGCTAGGACTAAGAGAAACTTGACCCCATGCAGATTCACTCCCTTCACTGTCTCGGTACGCACTCACCTGACGGGCAGTAATTTGCCCAGGCATTCCAGGAAACCTGACACCACATTCGTGCTGCATCCCAATACGATGCCAGACAGACCCACCGAACTGCTAAGCGGTGCCTGTGGAAGGTGTGGACCTTGGAACCCCGTTTAGGGGAGGCTGATAACCCGGGACCTGTCGGCGCGGCGACACCGGAGGACCAGTCTGACCTTTGCCACCTCACGATCGTCAACATCACTAAACTTCGTAAACACCAGGACGAAGTACTCAATCTCTATTCGAGTAGGCCAGGCATCATCTGTTGTGCCGAGACCTCGTCTGACACCACCATGCATCGATTGTTCCAGAAGCAAGCCAGACAACGTAACTTGCAATATCACCCTGGCGCCCCATGTGCGCCAAGTAAACTTGCAAGCCAAAATACGAATGTCCCATTCATCGGAGGAGTTGGAATGCTGTGCCCACACTCTTCTAGGATGTGTCCGGTCATTCGCTCAAAGGCCGAGCGGGACAGTACCAGTGAATTTTGCTGGTCTGCAGGTGCTCGGTATCACCCTGTACTTGCACACCCAGGACACATCCTGGGAGCTGTACCGCAAAGACGCCTCAGATGCCCTGCAACAACGTGCCATTGAAAGTGTGCTTGAGTGGGACGGTTACTCATTCATTGCAGGAGACCTCAATCAATTGCCTGACCAGTCGCTTTTGTGGACGGCACTCTCGGACAGAGGATGGGTTGAAGCCCATCACTTTGCATCGCATCACTTAGGCACGCCAACCGACTTCACCTACAAGGAGGACACCCGCAACGACACGATTTTTCTCTTGCCTAGCCTGGTAGGACACATCAGGATCTCCATGATGAGTTGTTCATCGATGAGATAAATCGCATGGACCTTGACAGTCAAATCCCTGGCGGCATTGATATTCAGCAATGGTCAGTTGCAGCTGAAACTGCCATGCATCGATGTCTGGTAAAAGTAGGTGCTGAACCCATAACACAACGACAGCGTGGGCGAGGTAGACCTCCTGTTTAAATGGACACCCTTTCGGGCAGGACCAAAAATTGCACGCCCAGGTGAGTTCCAGCCATCCGAGAAGCGCACGTCGGTTCCGGCAAAACAACAAGTCAGACAAGTCCGTCGACTTGACTCGATCTCTAGAATGCTCCTAGGATCTGCTCGCCAATGGCGCACCTGGAAAGCGCACAGCTATCTCCAGGGCCAAGGCTGCCTCCGCGACTCCAAGCTTGCCGGCTAGGAGGGCGTCCACCTGCGCAATGGTGTAGTAGCTGAGCAGTGCGGCTGCAATGCTTGATGCCGTTGCCGTGTCCTGGTCGGCAGCCGAGCGATACGCCACCAGCGCCAAGGTAATCTGGTTGGTCGCAAAGACGTCCTGGTCCGGGCCCGTCCGGTCGGCCAGCGCGCTGCGCCCGTGATGGCCGCCTGCGTCTGTGTCCGCGCGCTTGTGCGGCAGTCGGTTCACAGGGCGTCCACTTGCGCCAAGCTGTAGCCCCGGTGCGCCCCAAAACCCTCATCTGCAAATTTCATTTGTAGCGTTTGATGCCAGATTAGCCTCATGTCCCAGGAGTACTGCGGTAGCAATCAGCCGTACCGTGCAGCTTCATTACCTTCCACTACACCACTTTTCCCTTGACAACCCAGAATAAGCTTGTTGAGTCCGGTTGACTACCTTCAGACGCTGTTGTCACCGTGTTGATGCAGCGGAAAAAGACATCCAGTTCACGCTTGGGCACCCTCCTTGTTGACTTTACTGACCCTGCCTATTTAGAGTGGCAGAAACGCTGTTGCGGCCCGACTATTGGTCATGAGGTACACTTCTGCACTGGCAAGCCGGCGGTCCTTCGGTCTCGCACCAGTGCAAGTCTGCCAACGCGGCACCTGCACCTGCCCCTGGCGTGTCACATTGTTCCCCCCGTCCGCATGAGCAGGGCTTTGCTCGGCGTCTCTCTGCCTCAGAAGTACGGGCTGGTCGCTGCAACCAGGACGGAGAAAGTGGGTGCATGCAATGGGATTGCTTCCGCGCCCAAGCATGCAAGCATGGTCGGGAAGGTGGCAAGGGGTGTGAAGAAATTGCTATTGAGCATTCCTATGGTCTGGTTTCCCTTTTCGATGGATGTTCCTCGACCGTCATTTTGCTTGCCTTGCAGAAGCCTCCGCTTTTCGTTGTTGCCGCTGAGCAAGACTTGCGCATGAGGCAGGTTGTAGGAGAGGCTAGGGGCTTCCAGAGTGATGGCAAATGGCATGCCCATGCGCGATATGGGGCTTGCTGCTAATTTGAGGATGTCTGTCATGTTGTACAGCACAATGCTTTGGTGTTGCTTGCACCTCATGCTGAGGCCTAATGATTGGAGGTTCTCCTTGTCAGGAACTTACGACTGTCGGTCATGGACGCGGGATGTATGGACTGACCGGGCATCGAAGCTCTCTCTTTTTCATCTTCTACCTTACAGTGTGGTGGGCATGTCGAATCTGAGAACGAGACAAAGTGCACTTTGTTCTTGAGAACGCGGGCAGCATGCAACAAGTTTTTGAACGTTTTATTATGTGGGCTCTGGGAGTTGACGCTGCTACATGTGTGGTTGGACAGTGGCTCTTTCACACCTGTGACGCGGAGACGATGGTTCTTCAAGAGTTGGGCGGGATTCCTTGCGCCTCGTCCTGTGCCAGGACCCTGGACTGTCGAGTGGGGCCCCTTGCTGACCAGCACTGGTCAGCCTGTTCCAATGCCCCCTGTCCTTGGAATTCGAGGGCAGTGGAACAATACCAAGGTCCCTTTGCGCTCCCAACTTGCCTACAGGCCCAATGCTCTCTTGTACCACTACCCAACCTTTGGTGGCAAAGCCAACTTTGCCAGGCTTTGTGCGGCAGGACGCTCAGGGGTGCCGGCACTTCCGTGGGAGAATTTCACGCCTGCGGCCCAGCTCACAGCTGACCGAATTTCTTTAGTGTGGCGGACAGCAAAAGTCGTACCGGCACGTTGATTCGCTCATTGAGGTTTTTGGGCCCGCCTTTGAGTCACCACACATTAGTCTGCCATTCCGGACTCTCACTCCCGATGAATGTCTCTGTTTTCACCGCTACGAAACATCTCGTTGATGGCCCTTTCAAGCTAGGCGCAGCTGGGAACAGTTTCCATCCTTTGATCATTCGTGGTCTCATCGACTCACTTAGATCGGAACGCGCTGCTGCCCCCGCAAGAAAGTGGCAACCACGAGATCCAGCTGAAGTTCAACAGGCCTACAGCAAACTGCAAGAGGAGCGGCGGGCGCGTCTTCTCGCGGCCGTTGAGGATCCCTATTGCGGCCACTTACCGACTGCTCAGGGATTGCAGGAAGCCAGAGCTCCCCGCCTTCTTGCACTGCGTCAAGTTACTCTCCCTGCTGAGTTCCAGGCTTCCTCCTGGCACAGGGGCGGTGATCGTGCTGACCAGTGCTACCTCAGCGTCTACGGCGTGCAATGGAGAGCACATTTTGCAAATGGAACAAGCATTGCTGCTGCTGTTGAGCATACATACCTGGTATCTGTCACACCAATTGCCTTGCAGGCTGCCTTGCTTGGCAAAGTTGAGAGCGAATACAGCAGTTGCGCAGGTCTTGGCAGCTTTGATCAGTGTCCCACCATTGCTGGTCTTACGCACCTCCTCGAATGTTGGACCTGTAGAGCAGCAGGACAGCAGCGTCATGGCGGCTTACCTCGTGGCCCTCATGCTGGTCTTGTAGTTCTGTTGCTGCACTCTCCGCATTCTGAACTTGCGTATTTTGGTCCTGCTCACCGCGCTACGCTTGATCTGCTTGTCGCAGAACCTGCCAGCACCACATTTCGGCTGGGTCGCTTAGCTAGCTTGGTGTGCTCGTTAAGGACCTTCCGCGGGGGGTTCACTGGGTCTCTGCTCCAGGTGACCTGCAGATACCTCCCAGTAGTGCCCCCGACAATGGTGGAAGAGGACTTTACGCTGCCGGAAACTTGCAGAGGTTACTTGTCTGGAGGGCTGAGTGGAATAGGTCTGGCTTTTCAACCGGCTGCATTCGCTGTCTGTTAGGACATGAAGCCCTTCGCGTAGGCCACTTGAGTGGCCTCCCGCATGTTCCCGCTCCAGCCAGGTGCACTCATATGTGTTCCGCATTTCCTGCTTGCGAAGTCATCATCGTTGAGCTCGGCACGCAACCTTGGACCCTTGCTGGCGATGGCGACATCTTTGTTCACAAAATTCATCCAGGTTTGAGACAAGGTGACAAACCAGTTCTTTCCTTTGTCTGGATTACACAAAGCAGCCATGGTGGGGCCCGGCTTGACGGCCCTGCCTTTTCAGTTATTCGAAATCTTTTGCATGCAGCGCACCATCTCTCTGCGCATACATGGTTCCCTACTTTTCAGGAACCGACCGCTTATCTTGGAGGAGATTGTCCGGCTGTATCGGGTATAGCTGATGCCACACTTGCAGGGGCCTACTTGTTACGCGTATGGAGGTCCTTACTTGATTGATGAGGTCCCTTCGTACGCTGCCGCGTCATCATTTGGCGGCTGTTCAGGCAGCCCTGCGACGTTTTGTACCGACAGCGGTTTGCTACCCCGGCTCCGTGGATTGCGCATATACGGGACTTGTCCTGTCTATCTCATAGCTGCCGGCTGAAGGGTAGGGATGTGCTGCATCTTTACTCTGAAGCTGTCAAGTGTGACCCCCTGCTGCCTGGTCCTGAAATTCTGCCGATGCATGGTCGCTGTGTGTTAGTTGACAAGCTTTGTATCGAGGAGGCGGTGCACCGCTTTGAGGTTGGAGTTGCCGCCAGAGCTCATGCGGTCGTTGGGGGCTCGGCCACGGATTTGCTGCGAAATCGTACTGCTCGGCCCCGCTACTGGGAGCGCCTTCACACCGTTGACCCGAAGGTTGTTGTGCACATTGGCCCTTTGCTGCAAGCTGATGGTTCGCCCTGTCTTGCTGGCGGGGGTGCCACGCTGGCTACGCGAGACTTTTGGTTTGAGACACCTGTCTGTGATGACCCACGGTGGCTGGAGTGCCTCGATGCGTATGCACGTGGCAACCTTTTGTGGCCTCAAGTGCCATTTCCCACACCTGGGCCAGTCGGTCACTACAGAGGGTTATGTTGACGACTGCACGGCTGCTGGAAGCGCACGGTCTTTTCAATGGCTGCGCCGTACTCGTCAGTGTTACGAGCAACTTGTCACTGCTGGTTTCGTTGTTGAAGACCACCAGTGCTTCTCGTGGACGCTTGCCTTTGCGTCCTCCGAGTATGGTGGACAAGGACATACTACCTTGTTGGCTGCAGTGCAGGCTGTTCAAGCTTGGTTTATCGATCACCCACAGCGCTCTCATCACCTGCTTGTGACTTTCGCCCGCGAGCGGGTTAGTCTTGCTGTTCAGTGGAGTGCGGTCTTGGGGTGGCTGGTCGGTGGCACCTGCCCCTTGCTGTCGCTCTACGCTGGGCCGTGCTCATGCCGCTCTAAGAGCAAGCTTGTGACGAACACGCCCCTCAGCGATGCTGCCATGCTCGGTCTTGATGCCACTGGGTATGGGGGCCACCTTATTTGTGCGGAGGCCACGCAGCTCGGCCTCACTCTTGAGGGTTGATTTTCTCTGCAGCCAGATGAATGGCGACAGCGCGCCTCTCGGGCCACGTGCCTTAAGGTTGCCACCAAAGCGACCAAGGCCATCCAATGGCGTGTGGTCTGTTCTGACATAGCAAACTGCCTTACATCGCCTCGGTCCATGTACCTACTGGAGGCGAGATCTCCGCATTGGAAGTTGGCATGACCAAGGCTATCCTTGGCAGGTGCTTCCTTGACTTGCGTCATGCACCTGCCATACTACGATGGTTGCGGATCACGACTGTGCTTCCACCTGAAGTTCTCCTGCACGGCGCTGCCTTAGGTCTGTGCTCGACGGTCAGCCGTTGGGACTGCAGTGCCATACGAGGCAGGGGCGCCGTGTTGCCTGCATTCTGCGTACACGGCTGCCTCTGGACAGTTGCGTTATGCTATTACAAGGCCTGTTGCCCCGCGTGCCAGCCGGGTCTGCGGGATTGGCAAGGTCTTCAAGGAGGTTGCTGTTGAATGGTATCGGCAAAGAATGCTCTCCTGTCTGTCCCCGGGTTGGAACGGCGTGGCCGGGATGTCCTCCTTTTTGTGCCCTTGAACGGCTTGCTGCGACACCGACGTCACAAATTGGGCACATCCCCCGGTTCGCCCTTCTTCGTTGGACCATTGGGGAGGATGACGATGCATGGATGCAAGTTGCGTTGCGGATGTGGACGTGTTGGCCGGACTTACCCTTGGGGCTTCGACTTCTATCCAGTCGCGGATGCGCATCTCCCTGGCAATGTGCTCTTGGCGGCGCTGCTGCCTGAGCACTGGCTTGCTGATTGCTGTCCGGAGGAATGGCACCAAGCCAACCATTATATTTTCCCTGCTGCTCGTCCTAGGGTACGCGTTGACCAATCGCACTGCTGTGTCCTCTGTGGAGGAGGATATAACTGCGTTGACCATTGGGTACGTAAGCCCTCTTGGCTCAAGCTTCGCGGCGCTAGGGTTTGTTGTCTCGGGGTTAGACGCCAAGAGCCATGGATACAGATCGACTTGATTACGATGTTATACCGGGTGTGCGACTTTCACCTATGTATGGTTCTTTCGGACCACCAGTTGGCCTTTTGACCCAAGAGCTTTCTGACCTTCGGCTTCCTGAGCAATTCTTTCAGAGTACCAAGAATGCTGTTCTTGACATGTGGCCGGCTACTACTTTTACCTTGAACCAACCATGCTCTTTTCGATGTGGTTTTCAGATTTCTTGACAGACATTGATGACCTGGCCTCGTTTGAATCGCCTCACTTTGCGAACATTCAGATTTATGATTACAAAGGTGCTTGCTTTGATTTTGATGCCACACTGCTTGTACCACCTCGGGTTCGACGAAACCTTGACCTCAAAGACGGAGATTTTGCTACGATCTTCGATTATCAGATGATCGAAGAAACCCCTCGCAGAATTTTTGCACCTTGGGGGATTGAAGCATGCATTGCTAAGAACTTCTCACCCGACATGAAGAGTTCCGCTTTGGATATCTTTTCTGGCCTTGGGGGGTGGAAAATGGGTAAAGTCTGGACGGATCAGCTTCGTCTTCCCTTTTCCCTTCCGCCAGTGCTTTGCTCAGTGGAAATTGAACCACGTACTGCTACGTTTTCTGCAGAAACTTTGAACTTGAACACTGTTACGGCACACCAGTTGGTCACCTCTGAACGGAAATACTGGCCCAAATTCCCTTTCATTGTTATTGGTGATGTGGATTCCTGTCAGATTTTACAACAGATCTCTTGCATCAACACTTCGGTTTTGGTCGCGTCGCCATCTTGTCCCCCATGGAGTGCAGCATCGGAGAATATATTGGGATTGGCAACACAACTTGGACAGAACATGATTTCTACAGCCAGATATTTGCACGCTTTGAGACCTTTGATCTTCGCCTTGGAGAATGTTGCTGCGTCGCCTCGGCATCCTCACTGGGGGTGGATTAAGCGACTTTTCTGTGGATTGGGATATCGCTTCATTCATGAAACCACTGAAGACCCCGCTTCAGTTATCCCGGTCGCCAGGCCTAGATACATGGCTATCTTGCTCCGGCTTGATGTCTTTCAGCAGCTTTCGGAAATCAATATTGCATCAAGCCTCAAGGCGATCAAGATGCCGCTGTTGAAGGTGCCGTTGAGACAGTGCCTGTGGGATTTACAGCAGACTCTCCTACGGACGGAGTTGAGTTTGTCCGATGTGGAAATCCAGAAGCTCCTTGATCCCAGGTTTGTGCCTCAGTGGAATCGCAACAGTATTTTTCGGCCTGAAGACATTTGCAAAATGCGGAATTGCCTTGAATCTTTGAAATTGGAGTCAGTTATGGCATGTTACCGAACATGCCTACAGTTTCGTGACCATCAGCTCGCGAAGGGTGTCTTCATGCAGGCCAAGGCTTTCACAGTGGACAATCCGCATCAGGTCCTGTGGTTTGCGTTGGCGCCTGAAGAAATTGCTGCCGCCCTTGGGGTTGTGCATCATGGATTTGCATCTCTTTCCAATAAAGAGGCTTATCGCTTGCTTGGAAACATGTTAGTGCCTGTGCACTCAGCTTTCCAGTGGCTTCGAATAGCTCAGATTTGGAGATGAACAACGACCTTCGATTGCCACAACTTGATGCCTGTAGCCAGGAATTTGCAAATCTCTGCAGCCAGGCGATTCAAATCCACAAGGACTCCAATGAGAAGACTGACTATTCCGGTCACACTCTCAGCGACAGAGCCTTTCATTGTGTGGAGCTTGGTTGAGCTTCCCCATCTTCATTGCCAAGTGTTTAGTTGCGTGCCAACCACTGCTGAGATTCAAGATGCCTGTGATCGTATCTTGCATGTGTGGAATGAAGATGGCACCTTTCTATCGACACACTTCCTGAAACAGGCCTTGAAGCATGTGCGCTTGATCTTCTGGCATGGAGGCATGGCAATTTGTCCAGCAGGTGTGACATTTCAATTTGCCCTGGATAGTTTACAACAGTGTGAGTCGTGGTCAAACAGGCATTCCATTCACTTGCAGTTGGATTTGCACACCGTGGCAATTGCTCGTGTGATTGACGTGAATCTAGATCAAGGATCCTCCATCAGTGCACCGCTTACTCATGCGCAGCTGTGTCAAAATCTCAGATTTACACAGATGGCTTTGGACAGGAAGGATGCTTCAATCTTCCAGCTTGCTGACCGTGCTATCGTTTGTGACTTTGAAGATGCCGACTTTGTCAAGTGTGCCAACTGCCTAAGGGATTTTGAAGCTACAGCACTTGCTGCGCTTGTTGGATGCACCTCCCTGTTTTTGAAGATGACAGGGTTGGTGCAAAACTTTTACCATCTAGGACTGGTTTCGGCATGGACTCAGCTGACACTGCAATCCTGGTGAATTCTCGTTATTTCACCTCCTTCCTGGACTCGCACTTACTGCACGTCTCTCAGAGTGAGGCCGCATTTGCTTACATTGACTTTGATGGATCTCTTCTTTGGAAAGGATTCATGGCACCACGGCAGACCTTGCAAACAATTGTTGATGCATGGCTTTTTGCCAACAACGTCATCTGTATTGCTCCTATTTGTCGAATCGTGATTGCTGGTAGGCAGGCCTCGCCTGAATTTGCAATAGGTGATTTCATGGCAAATCAGACCTCGTCTATCAAGATACACCTCAGATACTCTCTGCATGGTGGAGGCCCAAGTGAAACATCAGCCGACAAAGTTCTTGAGGCAAGGCGTGCTGTTGCTTCTTTCCTGCAGGAACACGGTGCTCAGTCGATGAAGCAATGGAGTGGTCGCAAAACGCCATTGATGCGCTTGGGTTTGATCGCTTCAGGAAATCCTCTTTGCTTTCGGATGAGATCAAATTGGCCAAATCGCTCCTGGGTATGTCTTCAGCTGCATCACTGAAGATGCCGCCAGGCCTGGTGTTGCCTCAGTTTCAGCGCAAGAGACAGAGACCCATTTCTGCATCACAACTCCAATTGGATTTGGCTCACTTCTCATCAACCGATAATACTGAGCTTGCCCTCCTGTTTGAGATCTCAGCACAAAGCCCGCCCGGGATTGCTTTGTTGGACCCGCAGCAGGCGAGACATTTTCTCACATGCGCTCAGCTTGTAGATCATGAACTCTTGATGTGTGTGCTTGGACGGTGCCCAGCAACAGACAATCAGCATTGCAATTCCATGTCCATTCCTGCGAAAACCGTTTCTGGCGAAACGGTCGTAGTGGCCGTTTGTGCTCACCAATTGGGAAAGAAGAATGTGAAGTTTGAGAAAGATGAACAGAGGGCCATTGCTCTGCCGAGTTCTTCCATTTGGCTTTTTCGGGTGTATCGTGATGAATTTGCTGATCAACAATGGGATGCGTTCATTTCACAGCCGATTCGCACAGCTCTTGGTAGATTCCACAAGAAACAGCCTTTGCTGGCCCCGCCTTGGGGGCGTTCCTGGTCATCTCCTGGCAGGAAGCGCGTTACACCACAGGAGGCTCAAATTTTTGCGTTCGCCGGCCGTATTCTGGATGAGGACGTGGCTGCTTTGTTGGCGCAGAGTGGCCACAATTCCGTTTACATGTCACCTTTGCATGATGATAGCAAAGGACTCAATCAGAATGCTTTCAGAGTGATTTGGCTGAACCAGCCAAAATCGCAGATGGCACCAATTGCTCTCAAAATGAATTCGCAGCTTGGAATCGTCAAATCGCCCAAAGGCCACCTTGGCATTAGGGTCAGTAAGGACCAATTTGAACTTGCCTGGAAACACCTTCGTCCTTCAGAACCTTTGCCGCCCGATGACACTGGTCATCGAACATGGAAGATTGAAAATTGCCCGCCCGGGACAACCAGTTCAGTTATTATCACATGGCTTGGCCACCACAATTGGCAAGCCCGACCTACACGGCAGCTTTCAGCTTCAACCTGGCTTGTGACCTCCTCCAAGGACCCACCAGCTACGACGATTCCTCTGAATAACCACTATGTCCTCATTAAGGAGGTTGTGCGCAACTTCCAACGCTCCGGAGGCATCCAAGTTCTCCGTGCTGGTGAGATGCCCAATGACATCAAGACTACACTGCCAGATCAGAAAGTCGATCCACTTCAGATATTTGATCCATGGATGTCCACAAGCAAAGCAATATCCTCGAGCTCATCAGTCAACGACAATGTTCGTCTGGCACAGAACGAAAAGCAAATCCATGAACTGAAGACTCATTTTGAGCAACTTCAGCAGCAACAGCAAACTGACGCAAAGGAGAATGCGAAGTTCCGTCAAGCTTGCAGCAAGGAGTTTGCAGATGTTCGTCAGCAACTTACAGGTGAGATTCAACAGCTACATGGCACTTTCCAATCGTCTTTGGAAGCGGCAGTATCCAAGCAGGAGGCACGCATGACTTCAGAGTTCTCCGATCTCAAGAAGCTCTTGCAAAATTTGGGAGCCAGACAGCGCCCTTCCAAACGTCCAGCAGATGGAGCTGATCACATCAGTGACATGTCTGACTGACCTCGAGGTTTTTACATTTTCGGATGGCTCTACATGGTAGTCATCCAAATTCATGCCAGGTGTCCATCTTTGCAAAGCGACTTTAATCGCTACACGGGGTGTAGGGTGGGTGAGGCTTCTCACCCTGGACCACAACTTGTTCGAGTGTGCGTCTCCAACGTGGGGTCCATCCTTGGTAAAATTGATCACCTTGACACCATTGATTCTCATGTTACTGCGCTTTCAGAGACCTGCGCTACCTTGGCCTCACAGGAGATGATCTCGCGCAAGTTGCGCAAATCGTCTCATACTCCATTATGGGGAGCTCCAGTGGATGTGAAAAAGATCTCGGACTCAAGTGCTACCTTGTTTCGAGGTCAAAATTCTGGAGTGGCGGTTTTTTCCAAGGTGCCTGCTCGCTATTTATATGCGCCCACCACATGTTCCGCTTTTACTTCTGGCCGGCTTTTGCCATGTTTGATCCGTCTAGGACCTTTTGATGTCCTTTTGATTGCCGTTTATGGTGTCCCCACTTGCAGGGACGCGGATGGCAAAGTAAACAATGAGATCCTTCGTCAGGCGTTTGACTTGGCATCGTCATATAAGATACCCAGCTTGATTGTCGGTGACTTTAACGTCCGGCCACAACAGTTGGATTCCTTTGGTTCTTTTCAGTCGCTTGGGTTCATTGAAGTATTTGAGTGGTTTCAACGGCAGGGGGTTACCTTGCAGCCAACTTGTAAAGATTCCACCTACCATGACACCGCATTGATTCACCCCACCCTGGTTCCATATTTACAGCATGCCTTTGTCGATGTGCTGAAGAAGATTGACGTCCATGCTCCGCTCTTTTTGGACTTTGTTTTCGATGATGTCATACCAGTGCAGTATCGATGGGTTTTGCCAGCTACATGGAGTGATGACCCGCCGCCTTCAGAATCCTTTGAGACTGAATATGTGCAGCAATGTGATCGACACCCTTTCTTGACTGATTCCAACTTGTCCTTGCAAGAGCAGTTTACATACTGGTCACACAATATTGAGCAGTCAGTTCACATGTATCGTCAACAAGCCAATGAACATGGACAACATCATCTTCCGCAGCGACAGAGGGGTAGATGCCAATGGCAGCCTCTTCGAAAAATGCGGCCGCCTAAGACCATTAGGCAATGTTGGAGTGGCGGATACAACCCACCAGATGATACAACTTCTTTGCCATCACATCACAAAGTCAGACAAGTGCGCCGATTGCAAGGTCTCTTCAGATCTCGTGTCGCACTGGAACACACTCCTGTTCTATGCCCTAGGCGCTGCACCCAGTTGCATATTCAACATCAAAATGAATGGCATGCTATTTTGCGCGCCAGAGGTTTTGGACATTCTTTTTCATCCTGGCTTTTGGGACAAGAAGGTATTTTCTTTGTCCCGCAGCAATGTCCAGACTCTGATTTCCTGTTTACTGCTTTCCAACTTGTCAAGTTTGATGCGGACATCTTGGTCAAAAATGAAGCCAAGCAACGTAAGGAACATTTCAAAGCAAGATTAGCATTTGAAGCCAAAAAGGGTAATCTCAAATCCCTGTTTGCTGACCTGCGTGGAAAAGGGCCGCCCCCGATCAAGTGGATCGAACACAATGTTACCGCAACTGCTCGCCTACAAAGGTCACCCAAAGGTGATGCCATCGTGTCCATCAACGAGGCTGTTGCCTTTTCATGTGGCATGCCAGCTACATTTGGTGACGCCCAGGTCATTGTGCGGCATATCCATGGCTCTTACGTGTATCTCCAGATTATTTCAGGAGTATGCCCGACAGTTGGAACTCTGACGCAACAACAGTCAGCTACGCGAGTTTGTGAACTTGATTATGTATTCACAAATTATTGGAATACATTCTGGCAACGAGATCAATTTGAACCAGTGTCGTCGTGGGAAGAAGCCTGCGAAACGGTGGTACAGTGTGTGCACACTCTTCCTCAGATTGATATTCCCTGGCAAGACCCCTCAGCATGGTCTCATGTGTTGTCACTTACCAAATCAGGTTCGGCAGCAGGCGCCTGCGGTTGGAGATTTGAAGAATTGAAAATTATCCCGCTTTTGGCCTTGCGGCATCTCATTTCATTGTGTGGTCGTGTTCTTGACTGTGGTGAATTTCCAGAACCTTTCATGCGGGCTCGTGTATCTCTGCTTGGAAAGACAGACAATCCGCGTTACACAACAGATGCACGTCCGATAACCATTATCGGCTGCATTGTCCGTTTATTCACCAAGTTCTCAGCTTTTTTCATATTGAGATCCTGGACTTCTTTTTTCCCTGCCGCCATATCTGGTGGACTTCCAGGCCGTGGAGTTCGGGTTTTTTCCTGGCTACAACAGTTTGCAGCTGAATCTGCTGCCACGAATTCCACTTGGACAATTGATGGAGCACCTCAATGTGCCTTCCAATCTCGTTGCAGTGTGGATGGCAGGACTTCGCAACCTTTCTAGACGATTCACGTTCCATGGTCCTTATGGACAACAAATTCCTTCATTTACTGGTGTTCCAGAAGGATGCGCTCTCTCGGTTTGTGCAATGCTGGCTTTTGGCTTCCTGTTTCATTACCATGCATCACAGACTGCTGCCGCACCCACTACATATGTTGATAACATCAACTTCACTGCACACACCTCAACTCAGTGGGCTGCCGCTTTTGAAGTAACCAGAGTTTTTATGGACGTCTGGTCTATGCAAATCGACTGGCGGAAAACATGGGTGTGGGCCAATGCCCCACATTTGAGAAAGTTTCTTGAATCCTTTCCAGAACTTCGTGAACTTTATCCTGACCAAATTCCATTACTGGATTCCGCCGCAGCTGCTCAAGATGACTTCCTCCAAGGCCTTCCGATGCGTGCAGGCATGGCTTCTGGAGAAGCCTGCCGCGTGGGCGGACGCTCGCTGCCTTGCGGCTGCTCTGACGGCCCAGCGGCCTCCCGCCAAGCGGCCTCGCGAAGACGCGCTGCTTGAGGCCGAGCGCTCGCACCAGCGCCGCCGCATCGAGCTCCTCGATGAGCAGCTGGACGGCGCGCTCGTGGAAGTCCGACGCCTTGCGTGCGAGCTCGAAAACACCGAGCACTCGCAGGAAGTCTTGGGAGAGGTGCGCAAGATCTGTACGGCTCTTCGCACCCCGGCCACGCGCGCACAGCGGGCAGAGCTTGCCCTGCGCTGGTTTGAGAGCGATATCACGTGGTACGGGCTGGGAAAATTGGAAAGTCAGAGATGACAAGGGCTCGCCGAGCAGCCCCCGAACCGATGTGAAGGAGCTCATCAGTGAGTGGCAGGCGGAGCTGTCGGACAAGTAGAAGAATCAAAAAGGAGGTGGGAGCCTGGGGCCTCTCTGTAGCCTCCTCTGGCGGGGCTGCACCTCCAGCCCCCGCGGTTCGGGAGCTGAGTTTTCGGGGACTTTTCGGAGATCCCTGCGCACCACCTTTTCCGGCCACCCCTCGAAGCCAAACCTCGCCCCCATCTCCCCGCTCTCGGCGGAGGCTACCCTGTATACCTTTTCGCTCCAGGCAATCTCGTTGACCCTGTAGGAGCCCCTGCTTTCGATCGGCTTAACCCTGATCCGAACCATATCCCCGACCTTGATTTCCGGGCGGGTCACCTTGTGCTTGGCCCTGCGCTCGATGTTGCGCAGAGCAATCTCTGCCATTTCGGGGTCAGAGTAGGCGCCACCTGCGTGGTAGCGTGCTTCCTTCCGTTAATTTGGCTCAAGATGTCAGCCAGCATGAGGTGCCACTGCCCCCGCCGGCCCGCTCCGGCTGCTATGCGGCGCAACATGGCCTCCTTGATGGTGCGGATGGTGCGCTCCGCGAAGTAGGCGTGGCCCCTGGTCACCTGCTTCTCGACGTCCCAGAAATCCATCAGCTCCTTGAACTCCCTCTTGATCTCGGAGCCGTCGTCGGAGTACACGTTGGCCGGCACCCCCAGGGCTTGGAACACCTTCTTCATGCCCGCCGCGTGCCGTCAGTCACCTCTCCGTTGTCCAGGATTTCCGGGATGTTGCCCGTGACAGGTCCTTCAAACATGTTTTCTTAGGAGTAGGTGTTACACGAATTCGTAACGCAGGGGTGTTGTACTTTCACAACACGCCCTACCTGTACGCGAAGTGTGGAATGACGCAGTGTCCTATGGTGTCGGACACTGGGCACGAAGCGAGGTCCTTCACTCATGAGGCCTCTGATGAATTGACCGATGGCGTCGGTCTTGTCTCAGCAGCTATGACCTGCGGGGCATTCATGAGCCAACCTTGCCCATTCATGAACCAACCTTGCCCATTCATGAACCAACCTTGCCCATTCATGAGCCATTGATGAGTCACCCGGTTCCATTATTGACTCAAACTTGGCAAGAACCGTGTCCTCTCGACAACTGGGGCGCTTTTGCGCACTTTTCGGCCCCAAAGAGTGACATCGTGGTGAGAGCGTTTTTGGGCCAAAAAGCGCCGTTTTGGGACGGTAACAAAAGCCGATGGTGAGATGGCTTAGGAGGTTCGATTCCACCC
Source organism: Effrenium voratum (assembly GCA_963377175.1). Lineage (NCBI taxonomy): Eukaryota > Dinophyceae > Suessiales > Symbiodiniaceae > Effrenium > Effrenium voratum. The sequence goes on along the minus strand of CAUJNA010000521.1, from coordinate 11,652 downwards.
CGGCACCTCGGCGGGCTGACGTGTTAGACACCGGTGACATCGGCGGTGACTAATTCAGCAGGCTGACGTGTTACATAGAGAACCTCGGCTGGCTGTCGGGCTCCGAGCCAGGTCCTCGGCGGGCTGCCGGGCCGCGAAAAACCCTGCGGAGAGAACTGGGCCCGGTTTTGCGCACTTTTGCGCCCAAAAAGCGAGCGGTGACAAAGCGGTGACAAGCGGCGACGAGCTCAGCGGGCTGGAATTCGCAGGCTTTTCGGGCCAGAAAACGGATTTCGGAGCACGGCGAACGCCTGGAACCGGTTTTCGGAGGAAAACGAGCGAATTTGGAGGCCCGGGCACCACTTTTGACGCCGGACACGAAAAAACGCACTTTTCGGAGTTCGCCGTTTTCAGCGCTTTTTGCACCAAAAACGGAGCGGCGACGAAGCGGTGACATCGCTGGTGACAAGCGTTTTTTGGGCGAAAAAAGGCCGTTTTGGAGCGTTTTTGGCCCAAAAATCACAAATAGTTAGGTTTCTTTAAGCTGCCTTTCCTTACTACTCACGTACCTGCGCACCCAGTGGTCGGCCGTCTGCGCCCCCAGCCCCAGGTTCTGCGCGGAGCAGTGCGTCTTGGACACCAGTGCGCTCGCAGCCTCGCCACAATGGTCCGGGCCAGGTGCGTCTTTCCGGTGCCCGGCAGGCCCAGGGAGTTGTTCGACAGGCAGTGGGCCACAGGGTCGTCCACCTCGTTCCACCTCCGTTGTTTGGGCGCTCCGCCTCCATGCGCGGCGCCCTGCTGCTGCCCAGCAACGGCTTTGTCTCTTCTACGCGTAGACCGGCGTCCGTCCGGGTGGCGCAGCCTCCAGCGCCCGCAGCCGCTCCGTGAAGCGCTTCGGCAGCCGCTGCGTCACAGACAGTCGTCTTCACCTGCGCCAGGTTGCGCGGCGGCGTCCAGGATGCGCCGGGCCTTGGCCACCATGCAGTGCTCAAAGCCCAGGACCGCGTCATGGATGGGGCGGTAGGCCGTTGCTCAGCAGCCTCCTGGCGTAGACGACTTGCTGCTGCTGCGCACGCTGTAGACCCCTCCGTGCTGCGCGCCCACAGGCCTATCATCGCGTTCACGCTGAGCTTGGCGCCCTCGGGCCACGCGGGTCCATGCGCTCCAGCGTGTGGCGCAGCGTCGCCGTGTCCACGTGGCTCCGCGCGGAGATGCCCAACACAATGTGGTCCCGCGGCAGACGCCCAGGTCCATCGCGGCCGAAACCTTCGGGTACCAGCCGGGCCCCACGTACGTCCCGCCGGGCCGGATGGGCAGAAAGGGCGTTGGCCGTCCGTTGCGCCTGCAGCGCACCACGTCCACGCCGACGTACAGAGCGTCCTTGTGGCACGCCTGCGCCTCAAAAACCAGGGGCAGCTTGGGGCTCCGGGCGTACTCCAGACGCCGGGCGCCACGCGGCTCTCCAGGCTGGTGGGCTGCGCGCTCTCTCTCAGCGTCTTCTCGCGCAGTCGCCGCACAGCGCCGCAGGGTTTGCGCAAGGGCCTGCTCACCGGCACCACGTGGTCCAGCTCCGGCGCCGGCCGTGCCCGCAGCCGCACAGCGCGCACTTGCCGTCCGCGCGGCCAGGGTCTTCTGCCTCTCCGCGCGCGGGCACTTTCCGTTTCGCCTTGAGCAGCTTCAGGAAGATCTTGTCGCCAAGCCGGCCAGGCGCTGGCCCCGGTACCCCAGCGCCTCGCACGCACCTCGTGCTCCTCCGGCCTCTCGGATCCTGGTGCCCGCCTCAGCCTCCCCCGCAGTACTGCGCCGGGCGCTGATGGCCACCTGGGGCTCTCCGACGGCCATGAGCTGCCTTCGCACCAGAACAGCCCGGTCCGCGGCGTCAAAGCGCCTCTCTTGGACGGGGCTTGCCCGAGAGCACGCGCGCCCTGCCTCTCCAGCGTCGTGGCTGTCCACGAGGTCGCCCTGCGAGCTCAGACCACATGGGGGCGTTGCGCCACACCAGAACTCTCGCACTCGTCGGCGGAGATGCCGAGGCGCCTCCAGTCGTGGCGCAGCACTCCTCCACGCTCAGCTGCAGCAGCTCGGCACACTTCACGGAGGAGCAGGTGGCGCAGCGGGTCAGGGAGGAGGTGGAGGCCTCGCTGGGAGACCCTGCAGCTCGGACGACCTACTTCCTTGACCCTGAGGCACTGGGTGGTCAGCACCCAGAGCACGCAGTGTTGGAACTCCGGACAAGGTGGAGACGCGCGCCAGCATGAGGGGCCTCCCCCCCGCACAAGAACTGGGAGTTGCTCGCATTTACAATCAGAGACCATCACCATCAGCCCTGCATGCCCGGGTGGGTAAGGGTGTCAGTCGTGCAAAGTGTATCCCACGAACTTTGACATTCCTGTCAGATCGCGCCAGATTGGTTCAGAAGGCCATTTGGCCATTGGCTTTGTACGGAGCAGAATCTCAATACCTGCGCTCCAAGGAAATGCAACGGCTGCGCCGTGCAGCCTGCGCAGCAGTGGTTGGACCCTGGCAACAAGCTTGTGATTGGATCGCGTGCAATTTCCTTCATCATGAACTGGTTGATCCCTTCTTCTTTGCGATCATCAATATTTTTGCTCTCCTGAGGCAGGTTCATGATACTTATCCCCACATTGTGCTCGAATTTTTGGACTTCTTGCAACACGATCACCCTCACAGATCAATCGGTCCCATTTCTACTTGCGCAATGTACTTGAAAAAGTTGCGGTGGAAGCTCAGTGACACAGGTCTTCTTGCTGGACCTCCCGGCTTTAGACCGATTCAGATACTGCAAATTTCACGCAAGGACCTGAGAACAAGATTGCTGGCCTGGTGGCCTATTTTCGTGTATCAGCAAATTGCACACCGACGAGGCGCTGAGACATGGCTGATGTCCAGACAAATCACTATCAAGATTTTAAATAAATTTCATGATAGTGCACATGGTTTCTTGGCCACGCGCATCACAAATGCTTTCACAAGTCAGCAGGCTAAAACTTTATGGAACGGGGCGAATTCGTCCAACCCTGCTTGCCAGCATTGTGGATTAGAGTGTACGACAGATCATGTGATCTTTGCGTGTCCTTTTTTCCGAGAGATTAGGCAAGAGCATGCATCCGCAGTTGAACTTCTTCGTGACAAATATCCTGCCTGGAAATATCTCCCTGTCGCTGGAGTTTCCTCTGGGTTGGTTGCGATCTCAGAACAGCTTAATTCCATTCCAGTTTATTTTGATCTTGAAATCCCAAGCCATTTAGTGGATCTGCCGGCTATGATTTTCTTTACAGATGGGGGTTGTCGTAACCCTTCCATCCCCCTGGCCCGCCGGGCCTCTTGGCCAATCTTTTCTCACAACGGATGAACAAGTGGTTCGTTTTTTGCAAGCACCTCCAAGTGGATATCCGCTGCAAGATCAATTCTGTGCCTTGGGTTGTGGAATTATCCCAGGCCAACAAGATATTGCAAGGGCTGAGCTATATGCCATTGCCGCCATCATCGTTGCGGCCCACCAACAGCAATGCAGTGGTCAGATTACGGTTTATTCTGATTCCGCATATGCAGTCAGTATTCTCAAATGGGTGTCTCAACACCCACATGCAAAACCTGGAAATTTCAGACACCTGGCCAATCAAGACATTATTCAGTACATTGTCCAATGCTGGCTTCCCAACCAGATCCGGGTATTGAAGGTAAAGGCGCACCGTGAGATTCATGACGCCGTCGACCCCTTCGACAGCTTTCTTGTTGTTGGTAACGACGTGGCGGATCGACTTGCATCTGCAGCTCTTGACCTGGACGTGCCCGAGGCTCGCATTTCATTACAATGTATCAAACACTCTGTGCATGAAATCGAATTTGATTTACATCGGGTTTATTCTTTTTATTTGGCACTGGATCGCTTCAAGGTAGATAACGAACAAAAGAAACTCGAACAGCCATACCCTGACATGGCATCTTCTGACCAAGTCCAGTCGAGACCTTTTGATGAGACCATCCAATGGATTGCAGTCTGGCCTACAGAGGACCCCATACATGTCACCTTTGAGCCCCTGCCAAATCATTTTAGGCAGGCTATTCCAGCCGGACAACTTGCTGCTGATGCAATTTGGACTTGGATGCATACCATCGAGTGGTCATCCAGACAATCCCCTCTTGAATCTGATCCAGGTATTAATGCATTGGAATTGCTTTTGAGCTTCACGCTTTACACTGGTTTGAGACTTCCTGTGCCTTGGACAACCAATTCCAAGACTTCATATACATCCTTTAGGGATTATGAGTCGGCTGAGATCGGAATGCTCCCACCGGAAAAAAGAAGCGCAGGTCAACAGGCTAATACCCTTGTTACTGTTATGCGCCAATTGGATGCCATTTCTGGAAAGTGGCATCTTCCCGTGCCGCAGCAAAAGAACATACAACACTTGAAGATTTTTTATCCTCTGCGGATGATTCAGGTATTTCCCATAAGGCCAAAGCTGCCTTTTGCTGATAATGTGATTCGCAAATGTATTTCTTATTTGCAATCGTGTCGGACTGACTCCTGCACAGCACAGCTCACTTTGCCCTCGGGACCTTTTGAGTACATCCAGCCGGAGTTCACTGAAAATGCTCTCTCCACACCTCAGAAGGGCTGGAAGATCAAGACTCTCAAGAAGCTGGCACGAGGACAGTGACCTCTTTTCACCTTTTTTTGCTAAATAGCTATCGGCCAGGAACAACCATGGCGATAGTGATGGGGAGCTCGCTCCGCGTGCAGGGAAAAAAAAAGAAGACCATTGGGTACGTTGGTGTCCTGTTTTGAGTTTGTTCGGGCCGTGGGCAAGAGCAACGTGACGAACTTCAAGTTCCAGATCAACGACTCGGAGGGGTTCCTGGCCTTCGTGGAGACGCTCAAGACGAACCGCAGCAAGGCCTGCATGAGCGTGCCCACCCAAGTCGGCGCCCGCACGCTGCAGCTCTCCAAGCTCATGATGGAGAAGGCCTACTACCTCCACATGAGGAGGCTCTTCCCGAAGATGAGGCTGCTATTCACGGACACCGACTCCGTGATGGCACAGATCTTCGAGCTGCAGGACCCGCTCCACGCCATGACTGAGGCGAACCTGAACCGCCGCCCTCTTCGACGTGGCCGGCAAGTCCAAGGACCCCGAGAGGGACCTGAGCGCGCTCTCGGCAGCGGCGCGCGCCAAGGCCTCGAGGTGATGGGCCAGCTGGGCAAGCTCGGCGACGAGACCTTCCCCGCCAGGGATCCTGGAGTACGTCGGCCTGCGCTCCAAGATGTACAGCACCCTCACTGCCCAGCCCGACGGCGCGCGCAAGGAGAAGCGCAAGATCAAGGGCGTGCCCAAGAAGGCGGTGACCAACGTCCGGCATCTCGAGTACAGGGAGGTGCTGGTGGAGACCGTCGAGAAGAAGTCTGTCTTGCCCTTGAACGACAAGGTCTACGGTCTCGACGCTCACAACTCGCGCCCGCTGGGACACTGGCGCAACCTGGAGCAGCTGCGGATGCTGGGCGCTTACGCTCCGCCAGGCTCCACGCCCTTCGACCTCGTGATGGAGTTCCTCGTGGGGCCCCCGCCTCTGGGGCCCGCTCCGACGCTGCCGCTGCGGCTGAGCCGATGCTGGGCGTAGACTGTCGGAACCGAAAAAAAAAAGAAAAGATCCCGAGCTCTCGCTTTCTCGCTTTCTCGCTTTCTTGATAATACTTATTCGATCCGCCGCAGCTGCTCAAGATGACTTCATCGATGGCCTTCCGGTGCGTGCAGGCATGGCTTCTGGAGAAGCCCGCTGCGTGGGTGGGCGAAGACACTCCCTGCCTTGCGGCTGCTCTGATGGCCCAGCGGCCTCCCATGCGGCCTTGCGAGGATGCGCTGCTTGAGGCCGAGCTCTATGAGGAGCTCTTCGGCAAAACTATGCGCTGTGAGGAGCGGGAGCGCGACAACAGATTTCTCCGCTGGCAGCTGGACCGCTTCAACGAGCTCTTTGACAAAGAGCGTGAGCAAGCGACGCTGGTAAGGAGCGTGTTGGGGAGCTGGAGCGCAGCATCGACATTCTCCGCTGGCGGCTGGAGCGCCGCGTCGAGGTCCTCAAGGAAGAGAACGAAGACCTTCGCGAGCGAGCGGGGGAGAGTGGAGGTTCTGCGGTTTGCCTTGTGAGACCCATATAGCACATATAGCACGTGTAGCAAGGACCCGGGGGACTGTGAGGGTTCGGCGGGTTGGCACTCCGTACGCGCCGCATTTTGCATGGTTTTTGCATGGTTTTTGCATGACATGTGGAACAGCTTGTTTTTTTGCACGGTTTTGCATGCGGTTTTTTGCATGACATGACATGTGGAACAGCTTGTTTTTTTGCACGGTTTTGCATGCGGTTTTTTGCATGACATGACATGTGGAACAGCTTGTTTTTTTGCATGACACGTGGAACAGCTTGTTTTTTTGCATGACACGTGGAACAGCTTGCACGTTTTTCGCACGGTTTTGCATGTGCATGTGGTTCAACCCCATGGAAGTGCCCCCCCCCCTGTTTTTTTCCTGTCAGGCTGCCGTACGTAGGTCGGACATCCTGGAGAACTTCGCTGGGAGGCGGGGCGGTGCCGAGCGGGCACCTAGGTAAATGTGCCGAGCAGGCACAGTGCCGAGCAGGCACTTGTAGGTAGTGCCGAGCAGGCACAGTGCCGAGCAGGCACAGGCACCCCGGTGCCGAGCTGGCACCGTGGGGGTGCCAGCGCCGAGCAGGCACTTGCAGTGCCGAGCAGGCACTTGTAGGAAAGTTGGCACTACGGCGCCGAGCGGGCGCCGTACGAGTGCCAGTGCCGAGCAGGCACCGAACGTGCCGAGCGGGCACCTGGCGCCGAGCAGGACAGCGCCAAGCAGGCACAGGCGTTGTGGGCCACTGTGAAAGTGGAGGCCACTGTGAAAGTGGTTGAGTGGCTCGCGCAACGGCCCCTTAGTACTGGCTCGCCCAACCTCGTTTGATGGCTCGCCCAACGACTCTGAGTACGGGTTCGCCCAACGACTCTGAGTACTGGCTCGCCCAACCTCGTTTGATGGCTCGCCCAATGAGTACTGGCTCGCCCAACGTCGGTTTGGACTTTGAGCAGACGCTGGAGGGCGTCAATCCTGTCTTTGAGCCACGCTGCGTTGGTCCGCGTTGCGTGTTCTGCCATCCCGGCATCTGTGCGCCGGCGCTTGTGCTGCGACTCCTCCTCTCGTCGCTCTTCCTCTTCTTGCACCCACTGCTGGTTTGCAAGGTGCAGCCGGCGCATCTCATCGGGCTCCTGGCTCTGGGCGTCGTACAGCCTTTTCTGGTTTGCGAACCAGCAGTCCCAGACAGCAACGTCGGCCTCCCACATCTCGAGCAGGTCTTGATGCGAAACCATACAGGCTTGCGGGCGCGACGGAGAGGCCATGGTCTCAAGATGAGAGTAGAGGCAGCTGTGTTTAAAACCCACAGGCGCCAGCCCGCCCGCCGCGGCAGAGACCACCGGAGGCTAGCAGGATGAACGCACCGCCACCTGCCCGGCATAGAAGCCTCCCGGCCGCGCCGCCTGCCTGGCATCGGAGCCGCCAGCCCGCCGACGGGTTCGCCCAACGACTCTTAGCTGAACTCTACGCGGGCATCAACCAAAAAATGGTTGGTGCCTGTTTCCAGTTCCGAGGCACTTCGAAAACATTAGTGCCACTTATGTTTTTCCAGCATCACATTCCTGCCCGGCATCGGAGCCCGCGCCAAGGTCAGAATTCTTCCCAGGAAATTTTTTCCAGTTGTCCCCCCACAGGACAACTGGAAAAAAATTTCCAGTTGTCCTGTGGACCACTGTCTAAAGTTTCGGCGAACCTGCCCGGCAGAGCCGCGCCAGCCCGCCGACATGGAGGCACGCAGCTGATGTCTCGTATGTTATCACCAACTACGAAGCAGTGTCCGATTATGTCGGACACTGGCTCCATCGTGCGCAGGTCTCGCTGTTGACCGGCGCCACCGGTCAAATCAATTGAGTCACATTGTAGCCACGGTGCTTCCGAAAAAACCCTGGTGCGGGGCCTGGTGCGGGCCTGGTGCGGGCCTGGTGCAAGCCTGGTGCGGGCCTGGTGCGGGCCTGGTGCGGGCCTGCTGGACTAAGGCGTCGGCGAAAACATATATGTAAACATGTTTGACCGGCAACATCCCGGAGGTCCTGGACAACGGAGAGGTAACGGACGGCACGCACGTGACCGCAGGGCAGCTGGCCCTCGCTTTGACGCCTTACGCGCAAGTAACGGACCTGGCGGTGAACACGGCAGCCTCCGGCAACAACGCGGCTGCCATCCAGTCCCTGGACGACAGAGTCACCGCAGAGCTGGCCTCAAAGCTGGACAGCAGCGCGCTGGCGCCGGCGATTGCGCCCCTAGCAACGGCGGCGGCCCTGGCCACCACGGACGGGCAGGTGGCCGCGCACGGAAGCAGCATCGCCGCGCTGCAGAGCTCGCTGACCACGGGTCTCTCCAACAAGGCAGACCAGTCGGCCTTCGACGTGCTGGAGGGCGTGGTGGCCACAAAGAGCACCCCGGACAGCGTGGACCTGAAGCTGTCCAACTACAGCACCACGGCGGCCATGAACGGCTCCATCGCCTCGGCCAACAACGCCACGCTGGCCACGGTGGCCGCCAACTACGGTCTCAAGACGGTGGTGGGCCAGCACTCCCTGACATAGCGGCGAGGATCACGCCGCTGGAGGTAGACACCAAGGCCAACGCTCTCCTGGGGGCCGTCACCGCCGTGGCCTCCGAGCTTGCGAGCAGAGATGCCACCATCTTGGGGCTGCAGGCCTCCAAGGCGGACGCCAGCGCGCTGACCGCGTACGCCCTGCTCTCGGCCGTCGACACTTCCTCTGAGGTGGACTCGAAGATCTCGGCCGCTCTCTGGACGCCGTTAGTACGGCAGCCCTCGACGCCGCCCTCCTCGGCAAGGCGGACGCCAGCGCGCTGGCCGCCCTGCTCTCCACGGTGGACGGACTGGACACTCCACTGGAGGTAGACACCAAGATAGCAAATGCCCTGCTGGGTCTCGCCACCGAGGCCTTCGTCGCAGCGCAGCTTGCTAGCCGGGACGCCAGCATCACGGCGCTCCAGGGGGCCAAGGCCGACGCGACGCTGCTGGCCTCGTACGCCACGAACGCCGCGCTCTCGCCAGCGAGACCACGCTCCAGAGCGCCCTCGACGCAATCCTCGCGGAGCTCGCCGCCCTGCAGCTTTCCGGCAGCGGCGGAGTTGTTAACGCGCCGGCCTGGGCGGGCTTCACTACTTGGGAGCTCGTTCGCGGAAGCAACGTCGTTCGCAACCTGCATTTCGTGGCTCCTCTCTCTGCTGCACTGGCCAACGGCGACGACACGCTGAGCATCACGGCAGACTGCTACTCCGTCGCAGCGGCGGACGCGGCCCTCGCGGCTGCGCTGCTGGCCTACTACACCTCCTCACAAGTGGACACTCTGTTGGGAGACTACCGAACCGGAACGGCGCAGAACACGGAGACGACCAGCGCCATCACGGCCGCGCTGCTGGCCTACTACACCTCCTCACAAGTAGACGCGCTGTTGGGAGACTACCGCACCGCAAGCGCGCAGGAAACGCAGACGCAGGCGGCCATCGCGGGCTGCTGGCCTACCGGACGGGCCCGGACCAGGACGTACACAACCAACCAAATCACCTCGGCGTTGGTGGCGTACCGCTCAGCCGCCGACCAGGACACGGCAACGGCCTCGAGCATCGCAGCCGCGCTGCTCAGCTACTACACCATCACGCAGGTGGACGGTCTCCTTGCGGGCAGCTCGGAGTCACGGAGGCAGCCTCGGCCCTGCAAATAGCCGTGCGCTTTCCGGACGACGGGGGGGCCGACGAGGTGGTGGCCGCCATAGGAGAGCAGATCCTGGCCCCCACGGACGTCTCACTGTCAAACTGGACGGTTCGCCCCGCTGCGCGGGAGTAAGTGTGGACGGCACACCCTGACCCTGGCGGCGAACCCGTGGAACATCGTGCGCACCTACAACTTGACCCGGGCCGAGAGCTCCTCTTCGCCTGCCGCTACCGGCTCGGCACGGCCTCCAACTTCGTGGTGTACATGTCAGAGGCCGACAACGTCTACGACCCATTGTACGGCAGCTTCGTGACCGAGTGGCGAAGCTGCACTTCGGGGCGCACTTCCAGGCGCCGGGCCTGCCCAACCAGACGGCTGGAACGGTGGACGTTTACGGCCTCCAGATTCTGGACGCAACCCTGGAGACCGGCAACACGGAGGAGGAGGACACGGCGGCTTCGGCACTGCTGCTGAAGCACGAGTTCCTCGACGGAGGGGCCGACGACGTCACGCTGGCCACCCTGGGAGAGGTGCTGCTGGAGCCCACGCTCACCACATTAGGAAAATTTTTGGTGTTCGTGCTCCAACAGCCAGAGCCCCGTGGCAGCTTCACTGTGGGAGGCTTCCAGCTGGAGGGCTACGCCATGACCCTGAGCGCCTTCGCCTGGAACATTGTGCGCAGAAGGGCCGGGAGACCCTGCTGAAGCTGGCGCTGCCGGCGCCGCAGGGCAGCGGCGGGCTGGCTTGCCTTGTAAGAGCCATTTTGCACACATAGTACATCTCGCTTCAGCGGGTTGGGGGCCATATAGCACATATAGCACATACAGCATGGAGCTGGGGGAGAGTGGAGGTTCAGCGGGTTGGGGTCATACAGGCGTCGCCCAACTGTGCGTTTTGGGCAAGGCGGCCTCACGAGCGTGCCCGGCAAGGGTGCAGTGTGCGCGCTTGCCTGCCAGAGGCTTGCAACGATCTGTACGGAATGCGTTCGGTCGGGCTTCTGCCTGGTCTGTGCCCTCAAAAGGCAGGCCCCGGCTGTGTCGCGAATTACTGGCCGCGTACAACGCCCTCAAACTCTCCGCCATGGAGATCGCCTTGTCGGACCCGAACTTTCGCTTCTCGCGCACAGAGTCCTTGACACACTGCGCCGTCACTTCCACGAGGATGCCAGCACCGCGCGCGTGTCCGCGTCAAAGACCTTGTCAAGCGGGCGAGGCGCCACTCAAACCCTTCGAGCATGAGGTCCGAAGGGCAAATCCTCTCTCTTTAGAGGGGGTTTCCCAAACGGAGTCTATTCTACCGAGGCTCCTAGCACTCGTCCGTCCAGCATTTGACCTCGTCCTGCGAAGGATTCGAAGTCTAAAACGCTGCGTGGAGGGCGTGTGGCTGCAAAATAGTGACCCCTACATATGCTTGCAATTTGGCTCCAGGTTGCATTTCAAGCGAGCCAACCTTTGCAGGGCTAAGAAAAAACAAAAAAAAAGAAAGAAAACAAGGGGTCCCAAAAAAAGGGGTCCCCGAAAAAAAGGGAAAAGGGGTTTCCTTTGGCAAAGCTTGACATCGCTTGAAATGCAACCTGGAGCCAAGTTGCGGCGCATATCTAGGGGTCACTATTTTGCAGCCACACGCCTCCACGCAGCGTTTTAGACTTCGAATCCTTCGCAGGACGAGGTCCAATGCTGGACGGACGAGCGCTAGGAGCCTCTTAGGCAGAACAGAATCCATTTGGGAAACCCCCCTCTAAAGAGAGAGATACCGGGAATGCAGGGATTCCCTGCATTGAAACTCCCCCCACGATTTGATTCAGAGTGCGCCTAAGAGAGCTAGGGTTGT
>CAUJNA010000520.1:205000-208239 GCA_963377175.1 Effrenium voratum | reverse complement strand
TGCCGGCTAGATCGGTGTTCACTAGTCTGAATGTGCTCAACGCATTGGCGGTTCATAGCGAGAAGGCCAACACCAAAATGCCGGCTAGATCGGTGTTCACTAGTCTGAATGTGCTCAATGCATTCGCGGTTCATAGCGAGAAGGCCAACACCAAAATGCCGGCTAGATCGGTGTTCACTAGTCTGAATGTGCTCAATGCATTGGCGGTTCATAGCGAGAAGGCCAACACCAAAATGCCGGCTAGATCGGTGTTCACTAGTCTGAATGTGCTCAATGCATTGGCGGTTCATAGCGAGAAGGCCAACACCAAAATGCCAGCTAGATCGGTGTTTCACCTAGTCTGAATGTGCTCAATGCATTGGCGGTTCATAGCGAGAAGGCCAACACCAACAGCCGGCTAGAGCGGTGTTCACTAGTCTGAATGTGCTCAATGCATTGGCGGTTCATAGCGAGAAGGCCACACCAAAAGCCAGCCTAGATCGTGTTCAGTAGGCCTGAATTGTGCTCAATGGCCATTGGCGGTTCATAGCGAGAAGGCCAACAGGCTAGATCGGTGTTCAGTAGTCCTGAATGTGCTCAATGCATTGGCGGTTCATAGCGAGAAGGCCAACACCCAAATACCAGCTAGATCGGTGTTCACTAGTCTGAATGTGCTCAATGCAGTTGGCGGTTCATAGCGAGAAGGCCAACACCAAAATGCCAGCTAGATCGGTGTTCAGTAGTCTGAATGTGCTCAATGCATTGGCGGTTCATAGCGAGAAGGCCAACACCAAGATGCCGGCTAGATCCGTGTTCACTAGTCTGAATGTGCTCAACGCATTGGCGGTTCATAGCGAGAAGGCCAACGCCAAAATGCCGGCTAGATCGGTGTTCACTAGTCTGAATGTGCTCAATGCATTCGCGGTTCATAGCGAGAAGGCCAACACCAAAATGCCGGCTAGATCGGTGTTCACTAGTCTGAATGTGCTCAATGCATTGGCGGTTCATAGCGAGAAGGCCAACACCAAAATGCCGGCTAGATCGGTGTTCAGTAGTCTCAATGTGCTCAATGCATTGGCGGTTCATAGCGAGAAGGCCAACACCAAAATGCCGGCTAGATCGGTTTTCAGTAGTCTGAATGTGCTCAATGCATTGGCGGTTCATAGCGAGAAGGCCAACACCAAAATGCCGGCTACATGTTCAGTTTCAAAGGCAAGGCTCAATGCACAAGCTTGAAGAGGCTGGCGAGTTACGACATCCTAAAGGGTCGCTGATTCTGACTGACACCGTCAGGACAGATCGCCGCGGCAAATGCAAAACGCCCAGGGACCTGGGCCCCAAGACCATCTTTTCCGAAGATTCGCCGAGGAGCATAAACTGCCAGGATGACGTTGAAAATGCCCATGGTCACCAGCATATAGCTGGCAATGTACCTTGCTTCAAGAGAGTCTGCAGTCGTGGCAAGATGACAATCTGACTGCATACCCTCTCTCCAACTAACACAGCACCTCACAGAGGGTCGCTTCAAGAGGAAACTGATCTTCCAGATACCCTTTTGCAGGTGCTATGTTAGTGGGAGGAGGGGTAGCCCTTCGCGAAAACCGCGAAACCGTGGTCAAACAGCCCAATCGCTTGACAAACCCCTGCGCCGCGTCTGACGCGTCAAGCATCCGCACCAGCGAGCCCTGCGAGCGCCCTGTGGGCTTCGAGCTTTTTTTTTTTTCCGGGAATCGGAGCTCACATCAAGTTTAAACACAACATCCATCGAAAGGACCGCTGAAAGTCTGGAGCAAACTCAATGCAGGTTGTGCCCCTGAAATAATGATCACTGATATCCCAAAAACGCACAAAACGTGTAATCGCCCAACAAAACTCCGCCCCAAAGAAATCACAAAATACATTGAACCTAGGGAGAGTCGAGACTACAATTGTCAATCCCACGAAGCTGAAAGTACTGTGAATAGAAAACATATATATATATATATATATATAGTTGAATGGTTGAAGTTTTTATCTAGGCCCTAGCAGAACTACCCAACACTACAATTTTCAGGAAGATTAACAAACAGCCCACAAACTCAAGATTATTTCACAAAGGGGGAGTACTTAAGGAGAGGCAAGCCATTGTTTAGCCTCCTTCCCCTCGGCAAAAAGAGTTGGTTCAAATAGAATCTCAAATCCAGCAAAATCAATTGAAACAGAAGCTCCAATTCAGCAATACTCATTCAAACGAAACTCAAACTCAGCAATACTAACTGACATGGACACTCAAATCCAGCCATACCAATTGAAATGGAAGCTCAAATTCAGCAATGCTGAATCAAATGGTTGTAACGGAAGCTCAACTCAATCAATGAGCATCCAATACAGCCATGCAAAATTAAATGGAACCATAACGTCAGAAATACAAAGTCAAATGGAATTTCGAATCCTTCAAACCCAATCTCAAACGGAAGCTGTGCCAATACTTAACTAAAACTCAAACTGGCCCCAGCAATACTACCCAATTTCAATCTTCTAAACCAATTGAATTTCGATCACCTGTTCCAAGGGTGATATTAAAGGTCGCCAATACTGTCAAGACGCCCTAAAACAAACGGAAGGCCGAATTCAGCCGTCAGCATGGTCGTAATTGAATGACCGACCTGGCAATTCGACGTCACGTGGCAGGCATGTAGATTGATGTGAAATATCACGTGATAGGCACACCCACACACACACACGACGACTAGGTAGCAGGCCCCGTTCGTGCAATCTCCCGTAAAGCACCGGAAGGCCGTAAACATTGATACCTCAGCCGAATCAATGATTCTCGATTGCAAACATCAAAATCTCAAACCACACCTCAAACATGAACAAACCCAAAGGGTCCAAGTACCTCCTAAGGATGGCTCTGGGGGGTAAAAAGGGGTCCAAGTACCTCCTCAGAAGGTACCAAGGGACCTTCTGGGAAAGGAATGTGGTTGTCTGACGCCGAAGGATCCATAATTGTGCACAAACTTGGCCGCGAGTTTTTGGCCATAAAACGACTGAGGACATCTGCGGCACTGAACGACTTGCTGGTGCTCAGTAGAGAATGACTTTCTGCGTATTCAGAATGAACCGGAAGAGAACTCCCTTAAACGAATAGCTAAAGGGAACCAAATCGGTTGGATGGTTTTTGCCTTGGGGGTATTTTATTTCTCACTCCCAACTCTCAAAGCAAGAAAACACAAGCCAGGACGCTGGTATGTTGTAGAAATAATTGGTGAGTCCCAGCT